>JASUUF010000394.1:0-124629 GCA_030449835.1 Clausena lansium
GGCGACCATTCTGCCTCTAATGATCTTCAACAATCTCATCAAAACCAATGAGTTCTCACTGGTTTACATTTGATGATATTCCACGCACAAAATGGCCAGAACGATTCCTAGAATTTATTGCTTGGGTCAGTGTTTAACTGTTTCAACCAGGAGCCATAACTCTTAAAGTACTACAAGAGTTCGCTCGAAGCATCGGCTCTCCGAGATTGGATTGATAGCGTGGGTCCTTATCGCCAACTCTAATTTGTTCAATTTATTGGATGTATCACTACGTTGGGCATCATTTATGATCAATTTATTGGCACCCCCGCTGCAGCAACACCGTAGCTTGGTTGTCAAGAATACATGCAAATGAAATGCTGTTGCCTTCAGCAGTAAAGATCTTGATTTTCATTACAAGCGTATGTCCACTCTCTTCTATAAGCTCAATGGTTTTTAATGATCTTACACTGAAGCATGTCTTCATCGTTTCTATCCCTAAGGAATTACAACCCGAGCTTCAAAGGCTTATCACCGTGAATCAGCTAATTGTAGCAGATATATCGCTCGCTTAAGATCTATCAATTAGTCGTTAATGCTCTTTAACGACTATGTGAGCAAAACTCAACAAACAACCTTTTCGTATGCTTGCAAGAAGCCTTATCTCAAGATCAAATACAAGTAAGAAAAAGATTGTCACCGTCCCCTCGTGTCACTTCAGAAAGTTTCAAGACAGACGTGTCCCGCATCCATTTCAACCAAGTTAAGCCCTATTGCTTTTTCAGTAGTTAAGGATCTCGTCCCAGATGCACAAAACTAAAGATTCTCGCTGTTTCATTTGCAAAAAGCGAGGTCATTTTGCAAAGAATTGTCCTCACAATTAGATAAAGTTCGTGACGAGAACCCTTCTAGATCAAGCTACAGAAAAACCCACAACTAGATTTGACAAAACCCAAGAAAGCCAATATGATCAGAATTCAGATAAAAGATCCAAACCCTCGAGAAGCTAAGTCTCAAGAACCCGGATTGTTAGATAAGATACCACAAAGGTTAGCAAATCCTTTGATAAGTCGAAAGTTCTTTCAAGAACAAGTCGAGAAAATCCTCTCAATGTCAAAGCACAAGTAATGCCAAGAAAGGTCGGCCTAGGATAACGGGGATGTGCTTCTTCGAATCCTCTCAATCCGCTCGAGTGTCAATCACAATGAAATCAACAGGAAAATAAAACTTATCTACCTCGGACGAAAGACGTCCTCCACAATACCACGAGGTATTTTTATTGACCGATCCGTAAGCCGTAACACCACCTCCGGCCGAGTGTAATTCTCCTAATCCAAGTTTCACAAATACCGAGTAAGGCAACAGATTTACACTAGCTCCTAAATCCAACAAAGCATTCTCAATCGTGTGGTTCCCTATACTACGAGATAATGGGAGCCCGGGTCTTTGTATTTTGTGAGGAATTTTATGTCGCAGTATTGAGCTAACGTCGTTAAAAAGGCCTTCTTTTCGAACATGAATGTTTTTCTTTTTAGTACAAAGGTCTTTAAGAAACTTGGCATAAGAGGGTACTTGTTTTATAGCATCAAGCAAAGGAATGTTAACGCTTACCCGCTTAAAGATTTCAAAAATCTCACTTGCTCCGATACCACTCAGGGATATCCACTCACGTTGAGTACAAAAGACGAACCAATTCGTCCCGATGAACAATATCATCTATCTAAGTTACCCAAGACCAACAAAACGACCATATACCAAAGAAAGGGGTCTCGACCGTTTCTCGCATACCACGCTATCTTTTCGCCCGTCCGTCGCTTTTCTTTAAGCATGAACAACGACTTACAAATACGGTCGTTTCTCAACCGATGCAAGTGGCTTTCTGGGGTTGGTAACCAACCGACTATACGAAACCTACACAAGGTTTCGAGTGTATAGGACGTACTCAACAAGGATAGAGATGAACAAACTCGTAGAAGAGTCTAACTTCTGGAATACTTAGAGAAAACAAGAGAAAGTTTAAGAAAACCATAGTATTTCAAGTATATTTTCGAGTATTTTTCAAGTATATCTCGAGTATCCCTTACAAAAAGGAGAGGAGTTTCCTTTATATAGGAAAAGCTCCGAGAAACAAGCCAACAAACTTTGAAGTGGTGGGACAGTTCCCTAGCCACTTGATTACAAACAAACAAAAACTAAAAGTAACTTTTAACAAAGCAATCTAACACGTGTGTGGTAGGACAGACCCCTAACCACATGATTGCTAACAAACAAAGATAAAAGTAGCTTTTGGAAAAGCTACATTATTACAAACAAACAAAAGTCATAAAGTGACTTTGCGAAAAGCAAACTCCCTAAAAGACAAACAACTTTGTAAAAAGCAAAACTTGAAAATAAAGCACAAGACAACACATGACATGTGTTCTCTCCGAAAGTGGTGAGAAGCAACGTTATGGAGACAGCTTGGCGTCCTTGGTGGGTAATCCAAGTATGATACTGTTCTCTCATATCAAGCTCGTAGTCATCATCGCTCCGCATAATGCTATTTCGGATTGCTTCTTTGTAAAACAAATCAGAGTTGTCTCGGGTGCAGTGGAGATAAGGGACTATGAGTATTGTACATTGCCGCTCGTGTTGTAAACTTCTGCAAGAGCTGTACGAGCATGGAAACAGCCTTCCCACATTGAATGAGAATGATCTGCGGGTATGGATGTGATCAACGACACGAATTAATGGGGGTTTGTCACGGCCCCAAATGTCTCGTAATTGTATGATGACAATGGTAGGCTGAGAAAGATGGTGGCCATCAAGAAGTCAGAGTGAGATGATTCGCAAAGATGGGGGAGAACAAGCGATCAAACCATCGTCCATGATTGTATCGACGACTTCTGTGGATGAGTCGAGGATCAAACAGAATCGCCATAGGATACATGTTGAACAAAAGCCAAAAAGCATAGTATGCTTCGAGGCATGGCATTGCAAATTAAATCATGACCCCGCCTTGTATCTTCATCAATAACATGGAAAAAGGATGTTGTAGACGAAAAACAAACTCGTGCATCCGGTCGAAGTCGAAAAGGATCAATCGTACTATAGGTTAATATCCCACCATCCGTACGATTGTGAGGAGTATTTTTAATGTCATACGTAAATGCCCGTATTCTCCACTTTGTCGAGGAGAGCTCTCAGGATAACTCGTATGGTTTGTAACCTTGTCAAAAATTTGACTTTGGATTTCCACAGAAGTGCTCTGATAAAGTCATGGAGATTAAAAGATAATCGCGTCGCCATTCTCGGATTGAGAATAAGAAGAAAACTACCGAAGGGATGATGCGGATAATGCAATGGAGGCCTCGTGGGTTTTATATTCACAAAATTCCCGTGTCTTCTATGAAAGGATAGGTATTCCAATAATGGTGATCAAGTGTCCATTAGTTCAGCAGCGGAGAAGAAACCCTTGGCTAATTGTTGAAGCCATTGCATAGTTGCCATGTGGATGGACTTTCAAGTAAGGCAATTGTCATTAGCATCAAAGAAAATTGACTCGGTGTGGATAGTGACATGTGGGCGTAAAGTCTCTGGAGATAGATGCCAAAAAATTGTCGTAGTTGTTTCTTGTAAGATGGTGATCCTGGAGCGGTAATGAGCGATACGTGGCTTTGAGAATACTCCTTCCGTCTTGTAAGACCATTCTAAGAAATTCAACCGATCATGGCCTAGTGATGCTCTTTGTTGCCGACACCATAATGCCATACCGATCCACTATCTTGTGAAACGTGGAAAGTAAGTCCATGTGAATCTCGTGATCAGAAGAAAACAAAAAGATGTCATTAATGTAGATAAGAGTATGGTGGAGATAGGCTCAAAGATCCGTGTCATCACTTTTTGAAAAAGCAAAGACGCGACTTTTAATTCAAAGGGCATAACAAACCATCGGGAATATGCATTGGGAATGCAGAAAGTCGTCTTGTATCGTTCGCCGAATGGATGCCAAGTTGCCAAAATCTGGCCTCGAGATCAAACTCTGAAAAGATCTTAGCATCTCGAATGTGCACGAACAAGGATTCGATCTCGAGGAAGTGGGAACTTGTCGTCCGATAGAAAACAATTAAGAGGCTGATAGTCTATGACAAGTCGTTTTTCCCCACGAACTATTTCTCGACCGCTTCTCAACGTAAAAAGGCTTGACAAGCCCAATTAGAGGATGTGGACTCAAAGAAACCTTGAGACAGAAGTTGAACACATTTATCATGAGCTAACATGAGGTCGAAGGAGTCATCCCCGGATGAGTAGCCTTGGGAGGATTGACATCTTCGTTGCTGAAGTGGAAGCTTAATAAAGAATTGAGTGTTCTTCCATAAAGGAAAAGGATGAGTAAACCGACTATGATTTTCAGACAGAAAGGGATAAACTTTTCATGGAAAGTTTGATACGGAGGTTGTGTGTCCGAAAGAGCATATAGTTTAAGTGGTGTTCTGTGTATGGAAGAAACATATGTTTAAACCGAATCCTCGTGGCCATAATCTGTAATTTGACATTTGATGAAGAAGATCAAAACCTATGAGAAGGTCTTTATCGGAAGAGTTGAACCAACAACTTTTGTCCAAAGAACACAATTTGGAAGAATCAATACCAATGGGTTTTTTGGTAATCAAAGAGGTATGAAAAATATCGCCATGGCGGCCTTGAAATACTCAAGATGTTTTTCCCAACAAGAAGATGGAAGAATGTTAGGATTAAGCATACTCTTTTGGGCTCCAGTGTCAATAAATCCGATAAGAGGTTTAGGTTTAAGAAACCTGGAAGAAAGGATTTGAATACGGATTGATGGAACCTATGCTTTTTCACCTGGAGGATGCCATGACTCGGTCGAGCACAAATTTGATGACAGAATCGTGTCTTCAATTGGAAGTGCATGAGTTGAATCATTGCTGATGGCAAAGGCAAGTTTGGTCATCATACTCATTCTCGTTCAGATAAACAGATTCAACATCTTCTGAGTCGATAACATTGACGATTGTCAAGGTGTTGAATAAGACGCACGCCTTTATCCCGATTGCGAGGACAATTCTTTGCAAAATGACCTCGCTTTCGGCAAATGAAGTTAGCCGAGAATCTTTAGTTTTGTGCATCCGGGACGAATCCTTCTTTCGAAAAAAGCAGTAGGCTTCTTCTTCGATGAACTAGATCTGGACCGTCCAGACCGGAACTCATGAAGTGAGCTGTCTTTTAGAGGGACAAAGGACAATCTTTTTCGGACTTGCATTTGATCTTGAGATGAGGCTTCTTGCAAGGCTCTCGAAAAGGTTGTTTGTTGTCAATGAGATCTCTCAAAAACTCTTTTGCTCACATAGTCGTTCAAGAGCATTAACGACTAATTGATAGATCTTGCCGAGCGATATGTCTGCAACATTTAACCGATTGACAATGATAAGCCTTTCAAGCTCAGGTTGTAATTCCTTAGGGATAAGCGATGAAGACATGCTTCTCAGTAGGATCATTAAAGCCATCGAGCTTATAAGAGAGTGGACATACGCTTGTAGTGAAAATCAAGATCTTTTCGCCGTAAGGAACAGCATTTCATCCGCATGTATTCTCTACGAGCAAGCTCGTTGTCTGCAGTAGGTTCTCCAATAAATTGATCATAAATTATGCCCAACGCAGTGGACACCTCCGGAAACCGAACAAATTGGAGTTGGCGATATGACCCACGCTATCAAACCAATCTCGGAGAGAGCCGCAAACCGAGAACTCGAACTCTTGTAGAACTTTAAGAGTTGTGGCCCCTGGGTGAAGCAGCTTGAACATTGACCCAAGCAGTAAATTCTGGAATCGTTCTGGCCATTTTCAGTGCGTGAATATCATCAAATGTAAACCAGTGAGAACTCGCTGGTTTTGATGAGTTGTGCGAAGCTCCCGTAGAGGCAAAGATGGTCGCCATGAGTGGAACCTTCATCATCATCCGGTTCATCAACATAAGGAGGACCAGGAGAAGGAGAACTAGTGGAAGGCTCGACCATAAGGAGTCCGGAAATGTCTGCAAATTCCGACTCGTAATCGAAGAGGTTTGTGTTCCCGATTCCAGTAAGTGCTGAGGAAGACTCTGAGGAAGTCGGGACAGACTGAGCTGTGGAAGAGAAGTCATCAGACTGAGAAGCAATAGATTGCTCGTAGAGTGACTAGAAGAGGGATTTGGAGATGGAGTTTCCATCATATGCGAGGCCGAGAAGAATACCGGCAAGTGGTGCTTCTCGTTTGTAATCCTGGGGATGTGGTGTCAAGATGAATCGACCGTGTATCCGAAACATGAGATGGAGTATGTTCTGGAGTGGGAACGGACTAGGAAAGTGTGTCGGGGCAGAGTCCTTCGGGATTTTGGTGTGTATGTCTTTTTGGTCTGTGAGAGGACCGAGTCTGGAGTCGGGTCGTAGGTATGAGATAGACCAAACATGGGACTCAGTCGAGGCCCGTATAAGGATGGTGTATAGAAAGGTTGGTATGTCTTGAAAGTAGATGGTTGAAATGGTAGAGGAGCCGACTTAGCCAATCGTGGTTGCCGGAAATGCCTTTTCGCATCTATACGAGCAAGTTCAGCCTTAAGACTGCGGATTTCAGCTTCTTTTTCGTTAAACTCATGACCCCAGATATTCTGTGTTATCATAGATCTGAGTTCTTTGTCAAGCTGAATGGCTCTATTGTTCATGTCTACATACATCTTGTCTAGCCGAGAGACAATGAAGTAACTTCATGGGATGTATGTTGAACTTGTGTAGCAACCGCATCTACTTTAGTGTGAATCTGTCTGCAACAGCATTCTCGGGGCTCTAGCATTTCGAGTGCTGCCGCTTAAGAACAGACTCGAACGGTTTAGGCTCTTCAAAGTTGACAAGAGGAGGACAGACCACGAACATAAGGTTTTGTGACAACCTTAGATGTTGGATCCGTGTGTTTGTCGGGTGGAAGGAAATCGACTGTCAGGGCACTGGATGAAGATGAGAACATCATACAGACTTAATCAAGGGTGGTTGAGGTGAGGAAGGCAAGAGATTCTCTTGTCCGAGGATTTTTAGGCCTTTGGTGTAGATAGGTAAAGGTGACATAGACTCGGGATGATCGTGAGGAAAAGGTTTAATGGGTTTGCAAGCAAGCAGGAGTTCCGGTAACCTTTTTCTTTTTGCGACGCTTGTAGAGCATCGTCCTCATCATCGTAATAATCATCGAGGCAAGGATGCTCGGATCACACATACGGGCGTGAGGAACATCCCATAAGAAATGACCATCGAGTTTGCTAGATAAATCGATATCCCGTCAGCAAAGCCGTCGGACGGGAATCTTTTCTTGTGCAAATGGGACCGCCGTGGATCATTGATGTGTAAGAGAAAGAAACTCGGGTGCCTCGTTCAAGATGGTGGCCGGAAAGTCATTCTAACCGAGCCGTCCGATCGTTTCTCGAATATAGCATCGAAGTTTGAAGTGGCCGAGAATTCGGTGGAACTTCTCATAGTTGGATAGCCATTCAAGAGGCATGAGTTTTAGGAGTTCATGCTTCAAGTTGTCCAGAATCAACTATGGAAGGTGCCGTCTCAAAGAGTCCGCTAAGATCATCAAAGCATCATGTGAAGACAGGTCGCTGGAAGATCAAGAGCATGGTTCTCGCAATCGATAGACAAGCCGGTGATGCAGAGTTGCTATTTTAGAAGTGACAATTGTTTCGCTCCCCGGATCTCGTACTTGAACCTTCAAGGTTGTAGGAAGGTTGGCATCGTTGAGTGAGCGTATTGAAATGGGATAGAAAGTGAGTAGAACACTTCGCGTGCAGAGTTGTGAGGATCGTACTAATAACAAAGCATTTTGATACTCTTTTGAAACGAGTATCTAGCAAAGGCAAGCCCGGTTGTAATGTGTAGACCTTTACGGCCATGGAGTGTAAGGATGAGTCGAACACCACCAAAATTGAGGCGAGTATACCCTTTTCGCTTCCACCGAACAATTAATTCAGTGGAATCTCAAGAGTAACATACCGTCTCGCTTTGGGAGGTCGATAAAGCAAGACCGGTCAAGTCTAGAAGACTGGACATATTCTTTCGAGCAGTCTATTAGTATGGATGAGAGTTCTAATTCCCAAGTTAAGGAATTTTCTTTGTACGTATGGTAAGGACTAAGTAAAGGCATAAGACTCGTAAACTCTGTGCACTGGGGATATAGCTATATTCCACAAGGTTTTCTATTTTGGAAGCCATGTGTTTAGTGCAAGATTTGGGTAAAGACAAAGTAGAAGACATAGAAAAATAGGAGATAGATCCGTAGGTCGAGATGAAGACGGAAGCCATGGTTTTGTAAGTCGTTTTCTCTTTTGTATCCGTAAGACAAGAAACTTATCATAAATTATACCACCCTCGGGATATCCACTCACGTTGAGTACAAAAGACGAACCAATTCGTCCCGATGAACAATATCATCTATCAAGTTACCCAAGACCAACAAAACGACCATATACCAAAGAAAGGGTCTCGATCGCTTTCTCGCATACCACGCTATCTTTTCGCCTGTCCGTCGGCTTTTCTTTAAGCATGAACAACGTACTTACAACCGCCGTTTCTCAATCGATGCAAGGGCTTTGGGGTTGGTAACCATAGACGTACTCAACAAGGATAGAGATGAACAAACTCTGAGAAGAGTCTAACTTCTCGGAATACTTAGAGAAAACAAGAGAAAGTTTAGAAGAAAACCATAGTATTTCAAGTATATTTCGAGTATTTTTCAAGTATCTCTCGAGTATATCTTTAAAAGGGGAGGAGTTTCCTTTATATAGGAAAAGCTCCGAGAAACAAGCCAACAAACTTTAGTGGTGGGACAGGTTCCCTAGCCACTTGATTACAAACAAACAAAAACTAAAAGTAACTTTAACAAAGCAATCTAACACGTGCGTGGTAGACAGACCCCTAACCACATGATTGCTAACAAACAAAGATAAAAGTAGCTTTTGGAAAAGCTACATTATTACAAACAAACAAAAGTCATAAAGTGACTTTATGAAAAGCAAACTCCCTAAAAGACAAACAACTTTGTAAAAAGCAAAACTTGAAAATAAAGCACAAGACAACACATGATGGTGTTCTCTCCGAAAGTGGTGAGAAGCAACGTTTATGGAGACAGCTGGCGTCCTTGGTGGGTAATCCAAGTATGATATCGTTCTCTCATATCAAGCTCGTAGTCATCATCGCTCCGTATAATGCTATTTCGGATTGCTTCTTTGTAAAACAAATCAGAGTTGTCCTGGGTGCAAGGAGATAAGTGGACTAGCGAGTATTGTACATTGCCGCCGTGTTGTAAACTGCAAGAGCTGTACGAGCATGGAAACAGCCTTCCCACATTGAATGAGAATGATCATGGGTATGGATGTGATCAACGACACGAATTAGCGGGGGTTTGTCACGCCCAAATGTCTCGTAATTGTATGATGACAATGGTAGGTCGAGAAAGATGGTGGCCAATCTAAGTCGTAGAGTGAGATGATTCGCAAAGATGTGGGGAGAACAAGCGATCAAACCATCGTCCATGATTGTATCGACGACTTCGTGGATGAGTCGAGGATCAAACAGAATCGCCATAGGATACATGTTGAACAAAAGCCAAAAAGCATAGTATGCTTCGAGGCATGGCATTGCAAATTAAATCACGACCCCGCTTTGTATCTTCATCAATAACATGGAAAAGGACGTTGTAGGACGAAAAACAAACTCGTGCATCCGGTCGAAGTCGGGAAAAGGATCAATCGACTATAGGTTAATATCCCACCATCCGTATCGACAGGAGGAGTATTTTTAATGTCATACGTAAATGCCTGCATTCTCCACTTTGTCGGAGGAGAGCTCTCAGGATAACTCGATGGTTTGTAACCTTGTCAAAAATTTGACTTTGGATTTCCAGCAGTGAAGTGCCTGGATAAAGTCATGGAGATTAAAAGATAATCGCGCCGCCATTCTCGGATTGAGAATAAGAAGAAAACTACCGAAGGGATGATGCGGATAATGCAATGGAGGCCTCGTGGGTTTTATATTCACAAAAATTCCCGTGTCTTCTACATGAAAGGATAGGTATTCCAATAATGGTGATCAAGTGTCCATTAGTTGTGGTGGAGAAGAACCCTTGGGCTAATTGTTGAAGCCATTGCATAGTTGCCATGCGTGGATGGACTTTCAAGTAAGGCAATTGTCATTAGCATCAAAGAAAATCGATCGGTGTGGATAGTGACACGTGGCAGAAAGTCTTGGAGATAGATGCCAAAAAATTGCTGTAACACCAAAGGCCTAAAAATCCTCGCACAAGAGAACCTCTTGCCTTCCTCACCTCAACCACCTCGAGCCCCGTTCCCGTTCCCCGCCCGAGGTGGTATAATTTGTGATAAGTTTCTTGTCTTCTGGATACAAAAGAGAAAACAGCTTACAAAACCATGGCTTCATCTTCATCTCAACCTACAGATCTATCTCCTATTTCTATGTCTTCTACTTTGTCTTTACCCAAATCTTGCACTAAACACATGGCATCTAAAATAGAAAACCTTGTTGAATATAGTTATATCCCCGAGTCCGCACGTATTTCGAGTCTTCCATGCCTTTACTCACCCCTTACCATCTCGTACAAAAGAGAAAATTCCTTAACCCGAGGAATTAGGACTCTCATCCATACTAATAGACTCTGCTCCAAAAGAATATGTCCAGCTTTCTAGACTTGACCAAAGGCGCTTTATCGCCCTCCCAAGCAGAAAGCAAAGATGTTACTCTTGAGATTCCACCCGAATTAATTGTTCAAATGGAAACGAAAAGGGTATACTCACCTCCATTTTGGTGGTGTTCGACTCATCCTTACACTCCATGGCCGTAAAGGTCTACCTCGTTACAGCCAAAGCTTGCACCGCTAGATACTCGTTTCAAAGAGTATCAACATGTCGTTATTGGTACAACCCTCACAACTCGCACGTTGTGAAGTGTCCTACTCACTTTCTATCCCAATTTCAATCATCACTCAACGATGCCAACCTTCCTACAACCTTGAAGGTACAAGTACAGATCCAGGGAGCAGTAACAGATCGTCACTTCGAAGATAGCAACTCGCATCACCACTTGTCTATCGATTGCAGTAACCATGCTCTTGATCTTCCAACAAGACAGCCTTCAAATGATGCTTTGATGATCGTAGCAGACATCGAGACAAAGACCTTCCATAGTTCGATTCCTAGACAACTTCGTAAGCATGAACTCCTAAAACTCATGCCTCTTGAATGGCTATCCAACTATGAGAAGTTCCACCGTAATTCTCACCACTTCAAACTTTCGATGCTATGTTCGAGAAAAGATCGACGGCTTGTTAGAATGACTTTCCAACCACCATCTTCGGAATGTGCACCCGTAGTTTCTTTCTCTTACACATCAATGATCACAAGAGCCTCCCAATCGCACAAGAAAAGATTCCCATCCACAGCCTTTGCTTCAACAGATATCCAATTTATCCTAGCAAACTCGATGGTCATTTCTTATGGGATGTTCCTCACGCCCATATGTGTGATCCAGTCGTCCTTGCCTCGATGATTATTCTCGATGATGAGGACGATGCTCCTAAGCGTCGCAAAAAGAAAAAGGTTACCGTAACTCCCGCTACTTGCAAACCCATTAAACCTTTTCCTCCCGATCATCCCGAGTCTATGTCACCTTTACCTATCTACACCAAAGGCCTAAAAATCCTCGCACAAGAGAACCTCTTGCCTTCCTCACCTCAACCACCCTTGATTAAGTCCCGTATGATGTTCTCATCTTCATCCAAGATTTACAACAAATCGCTTCTTCCCTTGACAAACACACGGATCCAACATCTAAGGTTGTCACAAAACCTTATGTTCATGGTCCCGTTACTCCTACCGGTCAACCCGAAGAACCTAAACCATTCGAGTCTGTTCTCAATCGGCAAACTCGTAATGCTAGAGCCTGTAACGTCGTTTCGGAACAGATTCACACTAAAGTAGATGCGGTTGCTACACAAGTTCAACATACATCCCAAGAAGTTACTTCGTTGTCTCTCACCAGACAAGATGTATGTAGACATGAACAAATGAGCCATTCACCTTGACAAAGAACTCGTATCTATGATAACACGTAATATCCTGGGGTCATGAGTTTAACGAAAAAGAAGCCGAAATTCGCAGCCTTAAGGTCGAACTTGCTCGTATAGATGCAGTAAAGGCATTTCCAAAGAACCACAGCTTGGCTAAGTCAGCTCCTCTACCATTTCAACCATCTACTTTCAAGACATACCAACCTTTCTATACACCATCCTTATACTGTGCCTCCCGACTCCGAGTCCCATGTTTGGTCTATCTCATACCTCCGACCCAACTCCAACTCAGACATCCTCCGCACCAAAAAGAATCGCACCAAAACCACAAAAGACTCCCCGTTCCTAGTCCAGCTCCCACTCCGTAACATACTCCATCTCATGTTTCGTATACACACCGATTCATCCTCAAGACCACATCCCCGCATTCTAAACAAAGCACCACTTCACCAAGATTCTTCTCACTTCCTCCGCATATGATGGAAACTCCATCTCCATCCTCTTCTAGTCACTCCGAGCAATCTCTTGCTTCTCGCCCGATGACTTCTCTTCCACAAGCCTCGCCCGTCCCGACTTCCTCCGAGTCTTCCTCAAAGACTTACGTATACCGAACCCGCAACCTCTTCCGATTCTCGAGTCGACTTTGCAGACATATCCAGACTCCTTATGGTCGAGCCTTCCACTAGTTCTCCTTCTCCCGGTCCTCCTTATGTTGATGAACCAGATGATGATGAAGGTTCCACTCATGGCGACCATGTCGCTCTACAGAGCTTCACACAACTCATCAAAACCAAGCGAGTTCTCACCGGTTTACATTTGATGATATTCCACGCACAAAATGGCCGTAACGATTCCAAGAATTTACCGCTTGGGTCAATGTTCAATCGTTTCAACCAGGGGCCACAACTCTTAAAGTACTACAAGAGTTCGGGCCTTGCGCATCGCTCTCTCCGAGATTGGTTTGATAGCGTGGGTTCTTATCGCCAACTCCAATTTGTTCAGCTTTCAGAGGTGTCATCATTGCGTTGGGCATAATTTATGATCAATTTATTGGAGAACCTATCGCAGAATAACGTAGCTTGCTCGTAGAGAATACATGCAGATGAAATGTCTGTTCCTTACATGCAGAAAGATCTTGATTTTCACTACAAGCGTATGTCCACTCTCTTCTATAAGCTCAATGGCTTTAATGATCCTACACCGAAGCATGTCTTCATCGCTTCTATCCCTAAGGAATTACAACCCGAGCTTCAAAGGCTTATCACCGTCAATCGCTTAAATGTTGCGTACATATCGCCTAAGAAGATCTATCAATTAGTCGTTAATGCTCTCGAACGACTATGCGAGCAAAAAGAGTTTTTGAGAGATCTCATTGACAACAAACAACCTTTTCAGATCGCTTGCAAGAAGCCTCATCTCAAGATCAAATGCAAGTCCGAAAAAGATTGTCACCGTCCCTCTAAAAAGACAGCTCACTTCCGCAAGTTCCAAAGATGACGGTCCAGATCTAGTTCATCCAAGAAGAAGCCCTACCGCTTTTTCGTAAAGAAGGATCCGTCCCGTATGCACAAAACTAAAGATTCTCGCCGCTTCATTTGCGTAAAGCGAGGTCATTTTGCAAAAAATTGTCCTCACAATCGGGATAAAGTCGTATGCCTTATTCAACACCTTCAACAATCGTCAATTTTATCTCGACTCCAAGATGTTGAATCTGTTTATATTGTAACGTAATGAGTATGATGACCAAACCGCCTTTGCCATCAGCAATGATTCAACTCATGCACTTCCAATGAAGACACAGCTTCTCGTCATCACCGTGCTCAACCAAGCCATGGCATCCTCCAGCTGAAAAAGCACCTGCTCCATCAATCCGTATTCAAATCCTTTCTTCCAGGTTTGCTAAACCTAAACCTCTTATCGGATTTATCGACACCTGAGCCCAAAAGAGTATGCTTAATCCTAACATTCTTCCATCTTCTTGTTGGGAAAAACATACCGAGTATTTCAAGGCCGCCAATGGCGATATTTTTCATACCTCTTTGATTACCAAAAAACCCATTGGTATTCAATTCTTCCAAAATTGTGTTCTTTGGACAAAAGTTGTTGGTTCAACTCTTCCCGATAAAGACCTTCTCATAGGTTTTGATCTTCTTCATCAAATGTCCAAATTACAGATTATGGCCACAGTGGATTCGATTTAAACATATGTTTCTTCCATACACGTACACCCTTAAACCGTATGCTATTTCGTACGCACAACCCCCATATCAAACTTTCCAAGAAAAGTTTCTACCTTTTTGTCCCGAAAATCATAGTCGCTTTATTCATCCTTTTCCTTTATGGAAGAATTCTCGCTCTTTATTAAGCTTCCTTTTAAGCTTAATGAGGATATCAATCCTACAAAGGCCACTCATCCAGGGATGACTCCCTCCGACCTCAAGCTAGCCCAAGATGAATGCAGCCAGCCTTTTGTCACAAGGGTTAATTGAGCCCACAACCTCAAATTGGGCTTGCCAAGCCTTTTATGTCGAGAAGCGGGTCGAGATAGTTCGTGGTAAAAAGAGACTTGTGATAGACTACCAGCCCTTAAACTGTTTTTTATCCGATGACAAGTTTCCTCTCCCAAAATCCAATCCTTATTTGTCCACATCCGAGATGCAAAGATTTTTTCCAAGTTTGATCTCAAGGCCGGATTTTGGCAACTTGGCATTCATCCATCGTAAAGATACAAAACAGCTTTCTCGTATCCCTAATGCTCATTACCAAGTGGGACGGTAATGCCTTTCGGCCTTAAAGTGGCACCTTCGCTTTTTCAAAAAGCGATGACACGGATTTTTGAGCCTATCCTCCATCATGCTCTTATCTACATTGATGACATCCTTTTGTTTTCTACCGATCACGAGACACACATGGAGTTACTTTCCACGTTTCACCCAGATCGTGGATCGCATGGCATAATGTTGTCGGCAAAAAGAGCACTCTAGGCCGTACATCGGTTGAATTTCTTGGTATGGTCTTAAAAGACGGAAAGTATCATCCCGGGCCCCATATCGCCCAAGAATCGTTACACTTTCCAGATCACAATCTCACAAGAAAACAATCGCAGCAATTTCTAGGCATCATCAATTACCTCCGTGACTTTTTACCACATGTTGCGGTCTACACTAGTCCTCTCTCAATGATGCTAAAAAAGATCGCCCCGCTTTGGGACCACTGTATAACAACTGTCCAACAAGCCTAAAAGCAGATTGCACAACAACAGCCTCCACCACTCAAAATACCAACTCGTTTGGTCGCCGAATCCTGCGACGGATGCTAGTGATGAGTATTGGGGAGCTGTTCTCCTTGAAGAAATTAATGGTCATGAATTCTACCGTGCCCACGCCTGGTCAATTCAAGGATTCGAAAAGCACTACCACGTTATCTACAAGGAGACCTTGGTCGTCAAATACGGCATTCAAAAGTTTGAATTTCATTTAATCGGACATAACTTTATAGTTCGATTAGACAATTCAGCCTTTTCCTAATATACCGAACTTCAAAAACAAGACGCTACCGGACAAACATCTTCTCGTACTAAAAATTGGTTTGTCAAGTATGACTTCACAAGCTTCAAAGATATAAAAAGGGATAAGAACCGATCCCCGATCTTCTCACTCGACCCCTTCCAGCTTACAACCTTGGTTACATCTCGTTTCTATCTTCCTCTCATAGCTATGGCTTCTCCTCTTCCAACCACCGCAACTACGAAAAAGACTTTTCCTCTCGAACCTCTCTTTCGCCTCCCTTCACCGTATTCAGACTTTGCCAAAAAATTCCTATTTCGCTATTTCACCAATATCTACCGTGGTCAACCCGCTCGGTTTTCCCGCTTTCCATCCCGAACATCTTTTTCTCACCGGTTTTACTATTGATCCCAAACGGATATCACCGATGATGAACTTTGGTTCATTTGGTGCCTCACCACTTTGTATGCCACCAAATTGGTCTTTCCTTTTCATGCTATTCAGACTCTCCTCAATAGTCCACCACTTGGTGTTCGCTCCTATGGACTATGTTTGAATGGTTCTCCCCATTCCTTGGTGGAGAAGACAATTACAACAGATTGCCGAAAGACTTCATCTCTCTCGTATTCCCGACTATGAAAAAGATAAGTTCACCTCTCGTTTTCATAATTCATGTGGCATATTTCCAACATCCCGTTACCCAATCATTTTGGACACAAGACCAGGCATATGAATGGAAAACCCTTCCTCATCCTTTTCCTCTTCAAAGCATGATCCTACCACTGTTCAAGAACCTGCCAGCTTCCTCCTCGACTTAAACCATGTTCCTCCTCCAAAGAACAGATATTCAACACACTTCCCTAGACCTCAACATGAAGTCCCGTCGGGCTCCATCCTCTAGTGCAAATCCCGGTGGCCTCCCGTTCAAAGAAGAACGCCCGCATTACACCAACATCATGTACCAGGACTCACAAGATCCTTACGAAGACTTTTCTCCGCCTTTTCTCTCACTCCCGCCAACCTCCTCACCATTGTGCTCTTCCTCCTACACAAGTAGAACACCCACCGTAATCTACTCACAACGTGTTTGGAACAAGCCGATATTAGTGATGATGACACGGACAAGTGAAGATGACATCATGAACCCGTCCCCATCTCACTTTATGTAATGGTTTGGCTTGTTTGGGTTTGATTTTCATAAAGTCACTTGATGTCTTTTGTTTGTTGGTAATAATGTAGCTTTGGGTTTCCAAAAGCTACTTTCTTCTGTTGTTTGTATGCACTCATGTGGTTATGGGTCCCGTCCTACCACACACGTGTTAGATTGCTTTTTTAAAGCTACTTTTAGTTTTTGTTTGTTTTTAATCAAGTGGCTAGGAGCCCGTCCCACCACTAAAGTTTGTTGGTTTGTTTCACTGAGCTTTTCCTATATAAAGGAAACTCCTCTCCTTTTGTAAGATATACTTAAAATATACTTGGATAAGATACTCGAAATATACTTGAAATACTATGGTTTTCTTCTAAACTTTCTCTTGTTTTCTCTAAGTATTCCGTGAAGTTAGACTCTTCTCCGAGTTTGTTCATCTCTATCCTTGTTGAGTACGTCCTATACACAAAACCTTGTGTAGGTTTCGTATAGTCGCTTGGTTACCAACCCCAAAGCCCTTGCATCGCTTGAGAAACGACGATCGTAAGTACGTTGTTCATGCTTAAAGAAAAGCCGACGAACAGCGAAAAGATAGCGTGGTATGCGAGAAAGCAATGTGACCCCTTTGCTGGTATATGGTCGTTTTGTTGGTCTCTGGGTAACCCGATAGATGATATTGTTCATCGGGACGAATTGGTTCGTCTTTTGTACTCAACGTCCTTGGAGAAGATACTCCATGAAATATACTTGAAATACTATGGTTTTCTTCTAAACTTTCTCTTGTTTTCTCTAAGTATTCCGTGGTTAGACTCTTCTCTCGAGTTTGTTCATCTCTATCCTTGTTGAGTACGTCCTATACACAAAACCTTGTGTAGGTTTCGTATAGTCAGTTGGTTACCAACCCCAAAGCCCTTGCATCGCTTGAGAAACGACGACTCGTAAGTACGTTGTTCATGCTTAAAGAAAAGCCGACGGACAAAGCGAAAAGATAGCGTGGTATGCGAGAAAGCAATTTTCATTCTCTTGTGGTATATGGTCGTTTTGTTGGTCTTGGGTAACCCGATAGATGATATTGTTCATCGGGACGAATTGGTTCGTCTTTTGTACTCAACGTGAGTGGATATCCCCGAGTGGTATCGTAGCCCCGAGTGGTATCGAGCCCCGTTCCCGTTCTCGCCCGAGGTGGTATAATTTGTGA
This sequence comes from Clausena lansium, assembly GCA_030449835.1. NCBI lineage: Eukaryota > Viridiplantae > Streptophyta > Magnoliopsida > Sapindales > Rutaceae > Clausena > Clausena lansium. The sequence goes on from JASUUF010000394.1 coordinate 17,936, forward strand.
TAAGTTTCTTGTCTTTCGGATACAAAAGAGAAAACAAGCTTACAAAACCATGGCTTCATCTTCATCTCAACCTACAGATCTATCTCCTATTTCTATGTCTTCTACTTTGTCTTTACCCAAATCTTGCACTAAACACATGGCATCTAAAATAGAAAACCTTGTTCAATATAGTTATATCCCCGAGTCCGCATGCATTTCATCGAGTCTTCCATGCCTTTACTCAAATCCTTACCATCTCTGTACAAAAGAGAAAATTCCTTAACCCGAGGAATTAGGACTCTCATCCATACTAATAGACTCGCTCCAAAAGAATATGTCCAGCTTTCTAGACTTGACCAACTGCGCTTTATCACCCTCCCAAGCAGAAAGCAAGATGTTACTCTTGAGATTCCACCCGAATTAATTGTTCAATTGGAAACGAAAAGGGTATACTCACCTCCATTTTGGTGGTGTTCGACTCGTCCTTACACTCCATGGCCGTAAAGGTCTACCTGTTACAGCCAGGCTTGCACTGCTAGATACTCGTTTCAAAGAGTATCAACATGCTGTTATTGGTACAGTCCTCACAACTCTGCACGCAGGAAGTGTCCTACTCACTTTCTATCCCAATTTCAATCTATCACTCAACGATGCCAACCTTCCTACAACCTTGAAGGTTCAAGTACAGATACAGGGAGCAGAACAGACTGTCACTTCTAAGATAGCAACTCTGCAGCTTGTCTACCGATTGCAGAATCATGCTCTTGATCTTCCAACAAAGACAAGCCTTCACATGATGCTTTGATGATCCTAGCGTACACCGAGACAAAGACCTTCCATAGTTCGATTCCTAGACAACTTCGTGAAGCATGAACTCCTAAAACTCATGCCTCTTGAATGGCTATCCAACTATGAGAAGTTCCACCAGAATTCTCACCACTTCAAACTTCGATGCTATGTTCGAGAAACGATCGACGGCTCGGTTAGAATGACTTTCCAGCCACCATCTTCGGAACAGCACCCGTAGTTTCTTTCTCTTACACATCAATGATCACAAGAGAATTCCAATCGCACAAGAAAAGATTCCCATCCACAGCTTTGCTTCAACAGATATCCAATTTATCCTAGCAAACTCGATGGTCATTTCTTGCGGGATGTTCCTCACGCCCATATGTGTGATCCAGCCGTCCTTGCCTCGATGATTATTTCGATGATGAGGACGATGCTCCTAAGCGTCGCAAAAAGAAAATGGAGGTGAGTATACCCTTTTCGTTTCCACCGAACAATTAATTCTGTGGAATCTCAAGAGTAACATATCGTCTCGTTTGGGAGGCCGATAAAGCAAGACCGGTCAAGTCTAGAAGACTGGACATATTCTTTTGGAGCAGGTGTCTATTAGTATGGATGAGAGTTCTAATTCCTCGGGTTAAGGAATTTTCTCTTTTGTATGAGATGGTAAGGACTAAGTAAAGGCATAGAAGACTCGTAAATCTGTGCAAGGCACTGTGGATATAGCTATATTCCACAAGGTTTTCTATTTTGGAAGCCATGTGTTTAGTGCAAGATTTGGGTAAAGACAAAGTAGAAGACATAGAAATAGGAGATAGATCTCGTAGGTTGAGATGAAGATGAAGCCATCGTTTTGTAAGTCGTTTTCTCTTTTGTATCCGTAAGACAATAAACTTATCACAAATAATACCACCTCTGGGATATCCACTCACGTTGAGTACAAAAGACGAACCAATTCGTCCCGATGAACAATATCATCTATCGGGTTACCCAAGACCAACAAAACGACCATATACTCAAAAAAGGGGGTCCGATCGCTTTCTCGCATACCACGCTATCTTTCGCCTGTCCGTCGGCTTTTCTTTAAGCATGAACAACGTACTTACAACGTCTGTTGTTTCTCAACCGATGCAAGGGCTTTGGGGTTGGTAACCATAGGACGTTCTCAAGAATGATAGATTTGAACAAACTCATAGAAGAGTCTAAATTCTGGAATACTTATAGAAAACAAGAGAAAGTTTAGAAGAAAACCATAGTATTTCAAGTATATTTCGAGTATTTTTCAAGTATTCAAGTCTATGTTACAAAAGGGGAGGAGTTTCCTTTATATAGGAAAAGCTCCGAGAAACAAGCCAACAAACTTTAGTGGTGGGACAGGTTCCCTAGCCACTTGATTGCAAACAAACAAAAACTAAAAGTAACTTTAACAAAGCAATCTAACACGTGTGTGGTAGGACAGGACCCCTAACCACATGATTGCTAACAAACAAAAGATAAAAGTAGCTTTTGGAAAAGCTACATTATTACAAACAAACAAAAGTCATAAAGTGACTTTATGAAAAGCAAACTCCCTAAAAGACAAACAACTTTGTAAAAAGCAAAACTTGAAAATAAAGCACAAGACAACACATGACAGGTGTTCTCTCCGAAAGTGGTGAGAAGCAACGTTTATGGAGACAAGCTTAGCGTCCTTGGTGGGTAATCCAAGTATGATACTCGTTCTCTCATATCAAGCTCGTAGTCATCATCGCTCCCAGATAATGCTATTTCGGATTGCTTCTTTGTAAAACAAATCAGGAGTTGTCTGGGTGCAGGGAGATAAGGGACTATGAGTATTGTACATTGCCGCCGTGTTGTAAACTTCTGCAAGAGCTGTACGAGCATGGAAACAGCCTTCCCACATTGAATGAGAATGATCATGGGTATGGATGTGATCAACGACACGAATTAGCGGGGGTTTGTCACGGCCCCAAATGTCTCGTAATTGTATGATGACAATGGTAGGCTGAGAAAGATGGTGGCCATCAAGAAGCTGTAGAGTGAGATGATTCGCAAAGATGGGGAGAACAAGCGATCAAACCATCGTCCATGATTGTATCGACGACTTCGGTGGATGAGTCGAGGATCAAACAGAATCGCCATAGGATACATGTTGAACAAAAGCCAAAAAGCATAGTATGCTTCGAGGCATGGCATTGCAAATTAAATCATGACCCCGCTTTGTATCTTCATCAATAACATGGAAAAAGGACGTTGTAGGACGAAAAACAAACTCGTGCATCCGGTCGAAGTCAGAAAAGGATCAATCGGACTATAGGTTAATATCCGACCATCTCGTATCGACAGTGAGGAGTATTTTTAATGTCATACGTAAATGCCCTGCATTCTCCACTTTGTTGGAGGAGAGCTCTCGGGATAACTCGTATGGTTTGTAACCTTGTCAAAAATTTGACTTTGGATTTGCATAGGAAGTGCCTGGATAAAGTCATGGAGATTAAAAGATAATCTGCGTCGCCATTCTCGGATTGAGAATAAGAAGAAAACTACCGAAGGGATGATGCGGATAATGCAATGGAGGCTCTGTGGGTTTTATATTCACAAAAATTCCCGTGTCTTCTATGAAAGGATAGGGTATTCCAATAATGGTGATGAAGTGTCCATTAGTTGTGGTGGAGAAGAACCCTTGGGCTAATTGTTGAAGCCATTGCATAGTTGCCATGTGGATGGACTTTCAAGTAAGGCAATTGTCATTAGCATCAAAGAAAATTGATCGGTGTGGATAGTGACATGTGGCAGAAAGTCTTGGAGATAGATGCCAAAAAATTGTCAGTAACACCAAAGGCCTAAAAATCCTCGGACAAGAGAACCTCTTGCCTTCCTCACCTCAACCACCTCGAGCCCCGTTCCCGTTCCCCGCCCGAGGTGGTATAATTTGTGATAAGTTTCTTGTCTTCTGGATACAAAAGAGAAAACAACTTACAAAACCAAGGCTTCATCTTCATCTCAACCTACAGATCTATCTCCTATTTCTATGTCTTCTACTTTGTCTTTACCCAAATCCTGCACTAAATACATGGCATCTAAAATAGAAAACCTTGTTGAATATAGTTATATCCCCGAGTCCGCATGATTTTTCGAGTCTTCCATGCCTTTACTCAAATCCTTACCATCTCGTACAAAAGAGAAAATTCCTTAACCCGAGGAATTAGGACTCTCATCCATACTAATAGACCTGCTCCAAAAGAATATGTCCAACTTTCTAGACTTGACCAAAGGCGCTTTATCAGCCTCCCAAGCAGAAAGCAAGATGTTACTCTTGAGATTCCACCCGAATTAATTGTTCAAATGGAAACGAAAAGGGTATACTCACCTCCATTTTGGTGGTGTTCGACTGTCCTTACACTCCATGGCCGTAAAGGTCTACCCGTTACAGCCAAAGCTTGCACCGCTAGATACTCGTTTCAAAGAGTATCAACATGTCGTTATTGGTACAGTCCTCACAACTCTGCACGCAGGAAGTGTCCTACTCACTTTCTATCCCAATTTCAATCTGTCACTCAACGATGCCAACCTTCCTACAAACTTGAAGGTACAAGTACAGATCCAGGGAGCAGAACAGACTGTCACTTCGAAGATAGCAACTCTGCATCACCACCTTGTCTACCGATTGCGTAACCATGCTCTTGATCTTCCAACAAAGACAGTCTTCAAATGATGCTTTGATGATCGTAGCAGACATCGAGACAAGACCTTCCATAGTTCGATTCCTAGACAACTTCGTAAGCATGAACTCCTAAAACTCATGCCTCTTGAATGGCTATCCAACTATGAGAAGTTCCACCAGAATTCTCACCACTTCAAACTTCCGATGCTATGTTCGAAAAAGATCGACGGCTCGGTTAGAATGACTTTCCACCACCATCTTCGGAACAGCACCCGTAGTTTCTTTCTCTTACACATCAATGATCACAAGAAATCCCAATCGCACAAGAAAAGATTCCCATCCACAGCTTTGCTTCAACAGATATCCAATTTATCCTAGCAAACTCGATGGTCATTTCTTACGGGATGTTCCTCACGCCCATATGTGTGATCCAGCTGTCCTTGCCTCGATGATTATTCTCGATGATGAGGACGATGCTCCTAAGCGTCGCAAAAAGAAAAAGGTTACCGTAACTCCCGCTACTTGCAAACCCATTAAACCTTTTCCTCCTGATCATCCTGAGTCTATGTCACCTTTACCTATCTACACCAAAGGCCTAAAAATCCTCAGACAAGAGAACCTCTTGCCTTCCTCACCTCAACCACCCTTGATTAAGTCCTGTATGATGTTCTCATCTTCATCCAAGACTTACAACAAAGCCGCTTTCCTTCCCTTGACAAACACACGGATCCAACATCTAAGGTTGTCACAAAACCTTATGTTCATGGTCCCGTTACTCCCACCGGTCAACCCGAAGAACCTAAACCATTCGAGTCCGTTCTCAATCGGCAAACTCGTAATGCTAGAGCCTGTAATGTCGTTTCCGGAACAGATTCACACTAAAGTAGATGCGGTTGCTACACAAGTTCAACATACATCCCAAAGAAGTTACTTCGTTGTCTCTCGCCTAGACAAGATGTATGTAGACATGAACAATAGAGCCATTCAGCTTGACAAAGAACTCAGATCTAAGATAACACAGAATATCTGGGGTCATGAGTTTAAAGAAAAAGAAGCTGAAATCCGCAGTCTTAAGGCTGAACTTGCTCGTATAGAAGCAGAACGGCATTTCCAAAGAACCACAGTTGGCTAAGTCAGCTCCTCTACCATTTCAACCATCTACTTTCAAGACATACCAACCTTTCTATACACCATCCTTATACAGGCCTCCTGACCTGAGTCCCATGTTTGGTCTATCTCATACCTCTGACCCAACTCCAACTCAGACATCCTCCGCACCAAAAAGAATCGCACCAAAACCACAAAAGACTCCCCTGTTCCTAGTCCAGCTCCCACTCCGTAACATACTCCATCTCATGTTTCGATATACATACCGATTCATCCTCGCACCACATCCCCGCATTCTAAACAAAGCACCACTTCACCGTATTCTTCTCGGCCTCCGCATATGATGGAAACTCCATCTCCATCCTCTTCTAGTCACTCGAGCAATCTCTTGCTTCTCGGGCCCGATGACTTCTCTTCCACAAAGCCTCGGTCTGTCCCGACTTCCTCCGAGTCTTCCTCAAGACTTACGTACACCGAACCCGCAACCTCTTCCGATTCTCGAGTCGAATTTGCAGACATATCCGGACTCCTTATGGTCGAGCCTTCCACTAGTTCTCCTTCTCCCGGTCCTCCTTATGTTGATGAACCGATGATGATGAAGGTTCCATTCATGGCGACCATGCTGCCTCTACAGGAGCTACACACAACTCATCAAAACCAGCAAGATCTCACTGGTTTACATATGATGATATTCCACGCACAAAATGGCCATAACGATACCAAGAATTTACTGCATGGGTCAATGTTCAACCGCTTCAACCCGGGGGCCACAACTCTTAAAGTACTACAAGAGTTCGCTTTGCGCATCGTTCTCTCCGAGATTGGTTTGATAGCGTGGGTTCTTATCGCCAACTCCAATTTGTTCGGTTTCAGAGGTAAGCCACTGCGTTGGGCATAATTTATGATCAATTTATTGGAGAACCCATCGCAGCAACAGAGCTTGCTCGTAGAGAATACATGCAGATGAAATGCTGTTCCTTACAGCAGAAAGATCTTGATTTTCACTACAAGCGTATGTCCACTCTCTTCTATAAGCTCAATGGCTTTAATGATCCTACACTGAAGCATGTCTTCATCGCTTCTATCCCTAAGGAATTACAACCTGAGCTTCAAAGGCTTATCACTGTCAATCAGTTAAATGTTGCAGACATATCGCTCGGCAAGATCTATCAATTAGTCGTTAATGCTCTTGAACGACTATGGGAGCAAAAAGAGTTTTTGAGAGATCTCATTGACAACAAACAACCTTTTCAGACTGCTTGCAAGAAGCCTCATCTCAAGATCAAATGCAAGTCCGAAAAAGATTGTCACTGTCCCTCTAAAAAGACAGCTCACTTCCGCAAGTTCCAGTACAGACGGTCCAGATCTAGTTCATCCAAGAAGAAGCCCTACCGCTTTTTCAGAAAGAAGGATCCGTCCCAGATGCACAAAACTAAAGATTCTCGCTGCTTCATTTGCAGAAAGCGAGGTCATTTTGCAAAAAATTGTCCTCACAATCAGGATAAAGTCATATGCCTTATTCAACACCTTCAACAATCGTCAATGTTATCTCGACTCGAAGATGTTGAATCTGTTTATACGTAACGAGTAATGAGTATGATGACCAAACTGCCTTTGCCATCAGCAATGATTCAACTCATGCACTTCCAATTGAAGACACAGTTCCTGTCATCAGCTGTGCTCAACCAGTCATGGCATCCTCCAGTGAAAAAGCACCGGTTCCATCAATCCGTATTCAAATCCTTTCTTCCAGGTTTGCTAAACCTAAACCTCTTATCGGATTTATTGACACTGGAGCCCAAAAGAGTATGCTTAATCCTAACATTCTTCCATCTTCTTGTTGGGAACAACATACTGAGTATTTCAAGGCCGCCAATGGCGATATTTTTCATACCTCTTTGATTACCAAAAAACCCATTGGTATTCAATTCTTCCAAAATTGTGTTCTTTGGACAAAAGTTGTTGGTTCAACTCTTCCTGATAAAGACCTTCTCATAGGTTTTGATCTTCTTCATCAAATGTCCAAATTACAGATTATGGCCACAGGGATTCGATTTAAACATATGTTTCTTCCATACACAGACACCCTTAAACTGTATGCTATTTCAGACGCAACCCCCATATCAAACTTTCCAAGAAAAGTTTCTACCTTTTTGTCCTCCGAAAACCATAGTATTTCAAGTATATTTCGAGTATCTTCTCCAAGTATATTTTAAGTATATCTCAAGTATATCTTTTAAGTATATCTTACAAAAGGAGAGGAGTTTCCTTTATATAGGAAAAGCTCCGTGAAACAAACCAACAAACTTTAGTGGTGGGACAGGCTCCTAGCCACTTGATTAAAAACAAACAAAAACTAAAAGTAGCTTTAAAAAAGCAATCTAACACGTGTGTGGTAGGACAGACCCCTAACCACATGATTGCTAACAAACAAAAGATGAAAGTAGCTTTTGGAAAAGCAAAGCTACATTATTACAAACAAACAAAAGTCATAAAGTGACTTTATGAAAAGCAAACCAAAACAAGCCAAACCATTACATAAAGTGAGATGGGGACAGGTTCATGATGTCATCTTCACCTGTCCGTGTCATCATCACTAATATCTACTGTTCCAAACACGTTGTGAGTAGATTCAGTGGGTGTTCTACCGTGTAGGAGGAAGAGCTCGTGGACCGAGGAGGTTGGCGGGGATCGAGAGAAGACCGGAGAAAAGTCTTCGTAATGATCTTGTGAGTAATGGTACATGATGTTGGTGTAATCTCGGGCGTTCTTCTTTGAACAGGAGGCCACCAGGATTTGCACTAGAGGATGGAACCGACGGGACTTCATGTTGAGGTCCTAGGGAAGTGTGTTGAATATCTCGTTCTTTGGAGGAGGAACATGGTTTAAGTCGAGGAGGAACCGCTTGAGTTCTTGAACAAAGTGGTAGGATCATGTCAAGAGGAAAAGGATGAGGAAGGGTTTTCCATTCATATGCCTGGTCTTGTGTCCAAAATGATTGGGTAACAGGATGTTGGAAATATGCCCTATGAATTATGAAAACAGAGGTGAACTTATCTTTTTCATAGTCAGGAATCTGAGAGAGATGAAGTCTTTCAGCAATCTGTTGTAATTGTCTTCTCCACCAAGGAATGGGGGAGAACCATTCAAACATAGTCCATAGGAGCGAACCTGCAAGTGGTGGACTATTGAGGAGAGTCTGAATAGCATGAAAAGGAAAGACCAATTTGGTGGCATACAAAGTGGTGAGGCACCAAATGAACCAAAGTTCATCATCAGTGATATCCCGTTTGGGATCAATAGTAAAACCGGTGAGAATGGCTATCCAACTATGAGAAGTTCCACCAGAATTCTTAGCCAGTTCAAAAAACCGATGCTATGTTAAAAAAAAAAACAGACGGTCTCATCCACAACTTTGCTTCAATAGGATATCCAATATATCCTAGCAAACTCGATGGTCATTTTGATGAGAACCCTTCAAGATCAAGCTAGAAAAACCCACAACTAGATTGACAAAAACCCAAGAAAGCCAATATGATCAGAATTCATATAAAAGATCCAAACCCTTGAGAAGCTAAGTCTCAAGAACCCGGATTGCTAGATAAGTTGAGAAAATCCTCTCAATGATATTAAACTCAATAATGTCAAAAGTCACTTCAAAATAACATAAAAGAGTGTTTATATAAGGTGGATAATCCTAATCTAACTTAAAAATAAGAGAAAACCCTAAAATTAAAACCCTGGACCCCATGTGGCCTTGGCCTCGCAAAGCCTCTTATTTTAAACGGGCCATAACTTGGACATATGATGTCGGATTTTAACCCACAATATACCGTTTCGAAGCTCTCGACGTAAGGAATGATCTATAGATTTAGAATTACTCTTCTGGCTCGAATCAAGTGTACCAAGGCTGGTCCCTCCTCATTCAAGCCCATCTTGAATATTGGACTCTTGCAAATTAAACTTGAATTGAAGTCATCCAAAGTAGCTTGAATAAATCCTTGCATTGCTTCGTTGATCTTCTTAGCTCGTGCTCTTGTAATTGGCCCTTCTCGGATCAAGCAACGGATCTTTAATGCTCGAGCACTCTGGATCACATCATTCCCCCTCTTGATGTGATCCAGAGTGCTCGAGAGCATTAAAGATCCGTTGCTTGTTCCGTAAGGGCCAATTACGAGAGCACGAGCTAAGAAGATCAAGGAAGCCATGCAAGGATTTATTCAAGCTACTTTGGATGACTTCAATTCAAGTTCAATTTGCAATAGTCCAATATTCAAGATGGGCTTGAACGAGGAGGAACCAGCCTTGGTACAATTGATTCGGGCTAACGAGGTGGCGAGCATCGGAGAGAATGATTTTTGAAGTATAATAAGGGCCAGAAGAGTAATTGTGGGTTTTTCAACGTGAAGAGTAATTGTCAATCTAGTTGTGGGTTTTTCTAGCTTGATCTAGAAGGGTTCTCATCACCTCTCCTCGAAAGGATTCGTCCTCGAATCTGAACCTGCATCAAAGGGAGAAAGATCAGAAACAGTAAAGGTAGCAGACACGTTATACTCACCAGGAAATCCACTTTATAAGCATTGTCATTAATACGCTCAAGAATCTGAAATGGACCATCTCCTCGAGGGTGCAACTTAGATTTCTTTTGGGCTGGAAACCTCTCCTTACGCATGTGAACCCAAACCCAATCGCCGGGTTCAAAAATCACACGTTTCCTACCCTTATTAGCTTGAGTAGCGTACTGCTCATTCTTCTTTTCAACGTGAAGCCGCGCTTTCTCATGAATGGACTTTTTCAACTCCGCTTTCTTTTGACCATCCAAGCTAGCTCTCGCATCAACGGGCAAAGGAATCAAATCCATTGGAGTCAACGGATTAAAACCATAAACAATCTCAAACGGAGAATAGGAAGTAGAAGAATGAATGCTCCTATTATATGCAAACTCTATAAATGGCAAACAGTCTTCCCAAGATTTCAAATTCTTATTAATGATAGTGCGCAAAAGCTGAGATAAAGTTCTATAGACCACTTCAGTTTGACCATCAGTCTGAGGGTGAAAAGTGGTAGAAAACAAAAGTTTAGTACCTAACTTACCCCATAATACCTTCCAAAAGTGACTAAGGAACTTAGCATCTCTATCCGAAACAATACTCCTTGGAACACCATGGAGTCGCACTACCTCCCTAAAGAATAAATCAGCTATATTGGTGGCATCATCTGACTTATGACATGGAATGAAATGTGCCATCTTCCTAAATCTATCTACGATCACGAAAATAGAATCTCTCCCCTTTCGAGTCCTAGGTAGCCCTAAAACAAAATCCATAGAAATATCTACCCAAGGCTCTCTAGAACCGGTAAAGGCGTATACAAACCATGTGGTAAAACCATCTCCTTGAGGGTGCAACTTAGATTTCCTTTGGGCTGGAAACCTCTCCTTACGCATGTGAACCCAAACCCAACCGCCGGGTTCAAAAATCACACATTTCCTACCCTTATTAGCTTGAGTAGCGTACTGCTCATTCTTCTTTTCAACGGAAGCCGCGCTTTCTCATGAATGGACTTTATCAACTCCGCTGTCGTTTGACCATCCAAGCTAGCTCTAGCATCAACAAGAAAGCAAAGAAAAACAACTTTCTCCATGCAAAAAGAACATTTCTTATAACTAGCATACAACTTTTCTTGGCTCAAAATATCTAGCACACATCGTAAATGCTCAATATGCTCATCTAAAGTCTTGTTGTACACTAGAATATCATCAAAATAAACAACAACAAATTGACCTATAAATGCACGCAACACATGATTTATTAATCTCATAGAAGTACTAGGTGCATTAGTAAGACCAAAAGGCATAACTAACCATTCATACAATCCATATTTGGTCTTAAAGGCAGTTTTCCATTCATCACCTTCTCTCATACGAATTTGGTGATAGCCACTTTTTAAATCAATTTTAGAAAATAAACAAGCTCCATGCAATTCATCCAGCATATCATCTAACCTAGGAATGGGATGGCGATATTTTACCGTAATATTATTGATGGCTCGGCAATCAACACACATTCTCCAATTTCCATCCTTCTTTGGTACTAGTAGCACTGTACCGCACATGGGCTCATGCTCTCTCTTACGTACCCCTTGCTCATCAACTCTATAACTTGCCTTTGAAGCTCTTTGGTCTCCTCGGGATTACTTCTATAGGCTGGCCTATTGGGTATGACAGCTCCGGTACGAAATCTATTTGATGCTCAATGCCTCTAATGGGTGGTAAGCCAATAGGCATTTCCTCCGGAAACACATCTTCAAACTCCCTGTAACAAAGAAGTAACAACACTAGAAAGAGAAGGATTAATGTCATCAAATGTTATATATGATTCTTTGAACACGAGCAAAACCATGAAATGGCTTGCTTTATATGCTTTCCTAATCTCGCCCACTCCTGCAAAGAAGTTCTTTCTCGCTCTACCCTCATTGTCACTCTTTTCTTTTCTCTCACTTTTAGTTTCACTCTCTTGCTTTTTCTTATCATAACTCTCGACCTCACTCTTTTTATTTTGTCTTTCTTTTTCCCTCATCTTTATTTGGTCCTCGTAGACCTCTTTTGGTGTTAAAGGAACAAGCGTCACGGTTCTCCCATTTTTGACAAAGCTATATCTATTCCTAAACCCATCATGTGTCACCTTCCTATCATACTGCCATGGCCTTCCCAATAATAAATGCCCAGCATGCATAGGAACTACGTCACAAAGCACCTCATCACTATACTTTCCAATAGTAAATGTTACCAATACTTGCTTATTAACTTTGACCTCTCCACAATCATTTAACCACTGCAATCTGTAAGGCCTGGGATGCGTTAGCAAGGGTAACCCTAACTTTTCTACAAGGGTAGTACTAGCTACATTGGTGCAACTCCCACCATCTATTATCATACTACACACCTTATCATTCACAATGCATCTAGTATGGAAGATGTTCTCTCTCTGCTGCTCCATGTCATCAACACTCATTTGTGTACTCAAAGCACGCCTAGCAACTAGGGATTCACCTTTCGCAGGGTATTCTACTTCATCATCATCACTAGCATCAATCAACGCTGGCATCTCCCCACCATCACTCTCACTCTCACTCACTAATTCTCCACTATCTTGTATCACCATAACTCTCTTATTTCTAAGACTGAGAAGCAATGTGTCCAGAACCCAAACACTTGAAGCACTTGATGTCCCGATTCTTCCGTGGTTGAGATTCAGCCTTATATTTGTTTGTGATTGATGAGAACCCTTCTAGATCAAGCTAGAAAAACCCACAACTAGATTGACAAAAAAGAACCCAAGAAAGCCAATATGATCAGAATTCGGATAAAAGATCCAAACCCTTGAGAAGCTAAGTCTCAAGAACCCGGATTACTAGATAAGAAACCACAAAGGTTAGCAAATCCTTTGATAAGTCGAAAGTTCTTTTAAGAACAAGTTGAGAAAATCCTCTCAATGATATTAAACTCAATAATGTCAAAAGTCTTTGTAAAATAACATAAAGGAGTGTTTATATAAGGTGGCTAATCCTAATCTAACTTAAAAATAAGAGAAAACCCTAAAATTAAAAACATGGACCCGCAGGACCCGCAGGGGCCTTGGCCTGCAAAGCCACTTATCTTAAACGGGCCATAACTTGGTCATATGATATCGGATTTTAACCCACAATATATCGTTTCGAAGCTCTCGACGTAAGGAATGCATCTACAAATTTAGAATTACTCTTCTGGCCCTTATTATACTCGTTAGCCCGAATCAATTGTACCAAGGCTGGTTCCTCCTCGTTCAAGCCCATCTTGAATATTGGACTCTTGCAAATTGAACTTGAATTGAAGTCATCCAAAGTAGCTTGAATAAATCCTTGCATGGCTTCCTTGATCTTCTTAGCTCGTGCTCTCGTAATTGGCCCTTCTGGAACAAGCAACGGATCTTTAATGCTCTGAGCACTCTGGATCATATCATTCCCCCTCTCCTCGAAAGGATTCGTCCTCGAATCTGAACCTGCATCAAAGAGAGAAAGATCAGAAACATTAAAGGTAGCAGACACGTTATACTCACCAGGAAGATCCACTTTATAAGCATTGTCATTAATACGCTCAAGAATCTGAAATGGACCATCTCCTTGAGGGTGCAACTTAGATTTCCTTTGGGCTGGAAACCTCTCCGTACGCATGTGAACCCAAACCCAACCGCCGGGTTCAAAAATCACACATTTCCTACCCTTATTAGCTTGAGTAGCGTACTGCTCATTCTTCTTTTCAACGGGAAGCCGCGCTTTCTCATGAATGGACTTTATCAACTCCGCTGTCGTTTGACCATCCAAGCTAGCTCTAGTATCAACAAGAAAGCAAAGAAAAACAACTTTCTCCATGCAAAAAGAACATTTCTTATAACTAGCATACAACTTTTCTTGGCTCAAAATATCTAGCACACATCGTAAATGCTCAATATGCTCATCTAAAGTCTTGTTGTACACTAGAATATCATCAAAATAAACAACAACAAATTGACCTATAAATGCACGCAACACATGATTTATTAATCTCATAGAAGTACTAGGTGCATTAGTAAGACCAAAAGGCATAACTAACCATTCATACAATCCATATTTGGTCTTAAAGGCAGTTTTCCATTCATCACCTTCTCTCATACGAATTTGGTGATAGCCACTTTTTAAATCAATTTTAGAAAATAAACAAGCTCCATGCAATTCATCCAGCATATCATCTAACCTAGGAATGGGATGGCGATATTTTACCGTAATATTATTGATGGCTCGGCAATCAACACACATTCTCCAATTTCCATCCTTCTTTGGTACTAGTAGCACCTGGTACCGCACATGGGCTCATGCTCTCTCTTACGTACCCCCTTGCTCATCAACTCTATAACTTGCCTTTGAAGCTCTTTGGTCTCCTCGGGATTACTTCTATAGGCTGGCCTATTGGGTATGACAGCTCCGGGTACGAAATCTATTTGGATGGACTTCCAAAGTGGGGCAGCTTTCATTAGCATCAAAGAAAATTGATTGGCGTGGACTGCGACATGTGGCAGAAAGTCTCGGAGATAGATGATGCCAAAAAATTGCTGTAGTTGCTTTTTGGAAAGATGGTGATCTGGAAAGTGCAACAGTTCCTGAGCAATATGTAGCCCTGGAGAATACTTTCCGTCTTGTAAGACCATTCCAAGAAATTCAACTAACTGTTGGCCTAGGATGCTCTTTGTTGCCGACACCATAATGCCATACTAATCCACTATCTTGTGAAGCGTTGAAAGTAAGTCCATGTGAATCTCGTGATCAGAAGAAAACAAAAGGATGTCATCAATGTAGATAAGAGCATGGTGGAGGATCACTTTTTGAAAAAGCAAAGACGCGACTTTTAATTCAAAGGGCATAACAGTCCATTGGGAATACACATTGGGAATGCAGAAAGCTGTCTTGTATCGTTTTGCTGAATGGATGCCAAGTTGCCAAAATCCCGCCTTGAGATCAAACTCGGAAAAGATCTTAGCATCTCTAATGTGCACGAACAATGATTGGATCTTAGGAAGTGGGAACTTGTCGTCTGATAGAAAACAATTAAGAGGCTGATAGTCTATGACAAGTCGTTTTTTCCCGCGAACTATTTCTGACCGCTTCTCAACAGAATTGAGTATTCTTCCATAGAGGAAAAGGATGAGTAAACTGGCTATGATTTTCAAGACAGAAAGACATAAACTTTTCTTGGAAAGTTTGATATGGGGATTGTGTGTCTGAAAGAGCATACAGTTTAAGGGTGTCTGTGTATGGAAGAAACATATGATGGATGGAATAGTTGCTTTTATACTGGAGGATGCCTTGACTGGTTGAGCACAGCTGATGACAGGAACTGTGTCTTCAATTGGAAGTGCATGAGTTGAATCATTGCTGATGGCAAAGGCAGTTTGGTCATCATACTCATTCTGTTCGGTGTAAACATATTCAACATCTTCGGAGTCAGATAACATTGACGATTGTTGAAGGTGTTGAATAAGATGCACAACTTTATCCTGATTGTGAGGACAATTCTTTGCAAAATGACCTTGCTTTCTGCAAATGAAGCAGTGAGAATCTTTAGTTTTGTGCATCTGGGACGGATCCTTCTTTCTGAAAAACCGGTAGGGCTTCTTCTTGGATGAACTAGGTCTGAACCATCTGTACTGAAACTTGCGGAAGTGAGCTGTCTTTTTAGAGCGACAATGACAATCTTTTTGGGACTTGTATTTGATCTTGAGATAAGGCTTCTTCCAAGCAACCTGAAAGGGTTGTTTGTTGTCAATGAGATCTCTCAAAAACTCTTTTTGCTCACATAGTCGTTCAAGAGCATTAACAACTAATTGATAGATCTTGCCGAGCGATATGTCTGCTACATTTAGCTGATTCACAGTGATAAGCCTTTGAAGCTCAGGTTGTAATTCCTTAGGGATAGAAGCGATGAAGACATTCTTCAGTGTAGGATCTTTAAAGCCATTGAGCTTATAGAAGATAGTGGACATACGCTTGTAGTGAAAATCAAGATCTTTCTGCTGTAAGGAACAGCATTTCATTTGCATGTATTCTCGACGAGCAAGTTCTGTTGCTGCAGTAGGCTCGCCACTTGATTACATTTCAACTTTAGTGGTGGGACAGGTTCCCAAGCCACTTGATTACAAACAAACAAAAACTAAAAGTAACTTTAACAAAGCAATCTAACACGTGT
This sequence comes from Clausena lansium, assembly GCA_030449835.1. Lineage (NCBI taxonomy): Eukaryota > Viridiplantae > Streptophyta > Magnoliopsida > Sapindales > Rutaceae > Clausena > Clausena lansium. The sequence goes on from JASUUF010000394.1 coordinate 34,231, forward strand.
GTGGTATGACAAGACCCCTAACCACATGATTGCTAACAAACAAAAGATAAAAGTAGCTTTTGGAAAAGCAAAGCTACATTATTACAAACAAACAAAAGTCATAAAGTGACTTTATGCAAAGCAAACCAAAACAAGCCAAACCAATACATAAAGTGAGATGGGGACAGGTTCATGATGTCATCTTCACTGTCAATGTCATCATCACTAACATCGGCTGTCCAAACACGTTGTGAGTAGATTCTGGTGGGTGTTCTACTGCATAGGAGGAAGAGACTGTAGACCGAGGAGGTTGGCAGGACTGAGAGAAGACTGGAGAAAAGTCTTCGTAAGGATCTTGTGAGTCCTGGTACATGATGTTGGTGTAATCTGGGCATTCTTCTTTGAACAGGAGGCCACCTGGATTTACACTAGAGGTTGGAACTGAGAGGACTTCATGTTGAGATCCTAGGGAAGTGTGTTGAATATCTGTTGCTGGAGGAGGAACATGATTTCGGTTGAGGAGGAAATGCTTGAGTTCTTGAACAGTGCTAGGGTCATGCTGAAGAGGAAAAGGATGAGGAAGGGTTTTCCATTCATATGCCTGGTCTCGTGTCCAAAATGATTGGGTAACAGGATGTTGGAAATATGCCCTGTGAATAATGAAAAGGAGGTGAACTTGTCTTTTTCATAGTCAAGAATCTGAGAGAGATGAAGTCTTTCAGCAATCTATTGGAATTTTCTTCTCCACCAAGAAATGGGGGAGAACCACTCGAACATAGTCCATATGAGCGAACCTGCAAGTGGTGGACTATTGAGGAGAGTCTGAATTGCATGAAAAGGAAAGACCAATTTGGTGGCATACAAAGTGGTGAGGTACCAAATGAACCAAAGTTCATCCTCTGTGATATCCCGTTTGGGATCAATAGTAAAATCGGTGAGCAAAAGATGTTCAGGATGGAAACTGGGAAAACCAGCAGGTTGACCACGGTAGATATTGGTGAAGTAGCGAAACAAGAATTTTTTTGTAAAGTCCTGAATCTGGTGAAGGGATGATAAGCTATAGTCAATCTATAGTCACCTTCCCCCGAGGCTTACTTGGCTATAGTCACCTTACATTGGATGATAAGCATGGTATAGAGAAACAAGACGCCCATTGGTATGTCACCTTACAGATTGGTATATGGTAAGCCTTGTCACCTTCCGGTGGAGCTTGAACATAAAGCATGGTGGGCTGTTGTGAAACAATGTAACATGGAGTTGGATGCCGCCAGTCAACATAGAAAGCTCCAATTGCAAGAATTAGAGGAAATTCGGAATGATGCTTACGAGAGTTCGCGAATCTATAAGGAAAAGACTAAGGCTTTTCATGATAAGCAAATTTTGAGAAAGAATTTTGAAATTGGACAGAAAGTTCTACTATTCCATTCTCGCCTTAAGTTGTTTCCAGGTAAGTTACGTTCTCGTTGGGTTGGACCTTTTGTTATTACTAATATCTTTCCTCATGGTGCAGTTGAGATAAGGAGCTTAAAGACAAATAAAGAGTTTAAGGTGAATGGTCATAGGTTGAAGCCTTACTATGAGAACTTTCAGACACTTCATGTAGAGGAGGTTCCACTCCACGAACCCGCGTACATTGATGAATGAGACATAAGAACCATGTCAGGCTGAGGACTATAAACCAAGCGCTTATTGGGAGGCAACCCAATTGTTGGAGAATAGATTTTGAAAAGCACGCCATAACAGATTTGATCTTTCTACCTCTCATTCTCATTTACTTTATCCATTATATGTTTGTTTAAATTTATGTGTCTCATCTTATTTCCCCATGTTTAATTCTTTATTTTATTAGCTTAGGCTTACATTGAGGACAATGTAAGAATTAAGTGTGGGGGGGAGGATTTCGAACTTAGTTTTTCTTACATGTGTTTTGCTTACTATTTAAAAGTTTTTATAAAAAAACAAAACAAACAAAAAAAAATTCAAAAATATTTTTTTCTTTTCTTTTCAAAGTTTTAATTGTAAGCCAATGATAAGAACTTGATTGGCAATGAATATGGTTCTTAGAAAGGGTTGAATATTGCCTTCATTTATACTTGATTCCTGTGTTAATTTCCTCTTGATTGAGATTCTTTAAACACTATGAGCACTAATATCAATTCTTTCATAGTTTTGACTTGAAATTTAAGATTGATGCAGCCTAAGTTGAGTATTTTAGATTGAGTAAATGACTGTTTGTCTTGATTCTTATCTCCACAATATAGTATACACAGGTACCAAAGTCAGAAATAGCTACCTATAACCCTTAAGAGTGAAGCTATCCTTGAGTAATTTGGGTCTATGTACCACCAGTATATAGAGGATAATCTACCATGAGAAGAAGGCTACCTTAAGGGGTAGAGTGAAAGCTCCTGACTATGAAAAAAATGAAAGAATGAGAAAAAGAAAAAAAAAAGAAAAAAAATGCACATAAATGCCTGTGAAAAAAAAAATTAGAGATTAAGATGATAAGATTAGTTTGACCTACTCTTTTCTTTGTTCAAGGCAAATGCTGTTGATAATGAAGAATTTGGGAATGGTTTTTGATTGAATTGATTCACACACACACACACACTACAAGAATCAAAAGAGAAATGGGAATTGACTATTGAATTAAAGTTAGAACCTTAACAATATTTGAAATTTTCTTTGAGCTATATAATTTATGCAGTCTTTGAGGCAAGTTTTACGTTTTATTTAAAGTTATTGTTTTTTTTATGTTATTTCATTTATAAAAAAAATTGAAAAAAAATAATAATGATGTTTGTGGGTATCATCGCTGAAGCCTTCACGAGACTATAACTCGTCCACTAGGGTCGCCTAGGGGTTTAAAGGCTTATTGTATATGCTAAATGCAATCGTGATTTCCTACGAAAGTGGACTAGTTTAAGTTTTCTTTTTGTTTTCGTCTTAGGTTTACTCGAGGACGAGCAAAGGTTAAGTATGGGGGAATTTGATAAGCACATATTTTCCATATATTTTATTATTAATTTCTCCATCTTTTTCTTGTTTTGATATTAAATATTATAATTATTTTAGTTATTTTATTAAATTATATTTTATTATATTAATTTTTAATCTTAATTTTTATATTTTGTTATTTTAGGTATATTATGGGATTAAAGAGGAATTAAATCGAAATATTCGAGAAGAAATCTGATCGGATTAATCAGAAGGGGAAAGAAATAAAGAAGTTTAATTGAATCAAATGAAGGAAGATTTGATTTAATTAATTATCTTGCATGCATAAAGAGTATATGAAGACTAAATCGGAAGCAATTAAGCATGTTCAGGGATTATAAAAAGGAACAAATTAAATAGCTTCCATGCATAATTGGCGTTTATAATTGAAAGTGCTTGAAATTGGAATTAAATCCTTTAAAGCTCATGGCAATCACGTGAATAATACAAGAAAAGAAGGAAATGAGCCATGAATTCCAATTTTGTTTCACGTGCATGCATGGAAATAGAAATTGGCTGTTTAGGTTGGATTTATTTTGAATCCTTTTTAGTTAAGGATTTTCGAGGCTGAGCATTAATATATAAATGAAGGTTTGCTCCAGTATTGAGAGAGCCAACAAGAAGAATTTGGCAGCCACACAACCGAATTCAACAAGACAGAGAGCAGCCGCACAATCCAAGAAACCACAAACCCGAGAGTGGCAGCCACAGACAATTTAAAGAAGAATTCAACAGAGGCAGCCAAGAAAAAAGCAGTAGCCGCAGAGGAAGAAAAATAAAGAGAAGCCGAAAGAATTAAATTGGAGAAGCAGCCAACACTTGAATTAATTCCTATGACTGGTTTTATCTACTCTTTTATTCCCAATTTAATTATGTTAGGCTAAATTTTCTATTTGGTTAAGGGTGAATTCAAAACCCCAGACATGCTATTTTAAATAATAATTAATTTCTATCATTAAATTTCTTTAATTGAGATTGTTTATGTTCTTCTGTTATAAAGGTTTATGATTTTATTCTTGACTTGTTTAAGTGGCCAATTAGATAGGGCTTGAATAAATTCTATTGCTAGATTAAAATTCTTGATCCGTAATTGTCTTGATATTTTAATCATTAGTAGCAGATTGGAATCCGTGATTTTAATTGGAGAACATAACCTAGGTTAAATAATCCGAGCTTGTGTGTTTATTGCCTAGATCAACCTAAAATCTTTCTCTGCTTAATGCTTCCATTATCTTAAATTTAGAGAGCATGTTCTAAATTATTTAATGGTTAGAGATTGGGTGAAGAGCTTGTTTTGCCCAATGACTCAGTAAGGAAAGATAGGGATTAACAGAGCTTATTGTTATCTACGGTTGATAGTTTCAATGGAAATTGATGATAGAATAAATATTCTATGCATGTTTGGTGGTGGCGAAGGATCCTTTGACCAAAGTTTTCATTATTATTACTTCTTCCTCATTTAATTAGAGTTCATTTTAAATTATTAATTTAATATTTTAGTTTCTTTATTTCTTGCAATTTAGTTAAAAATTAATTAAACCCGCCTTTTATTTATAATTGGTATTATTATTATTATTTTATTTTAAGTCTTTATTTTAAAATTGATAATAAATAAAACTAACTAGTCTTCGTGGGATCGATCCTTACTTTCCCTATATTAGCTATTTATATTATTAGTAAGGTTTTAAATTTGGTGTACCCTAACGACACTACCAAGGGACTGAAAAGAGAGGTTCAGAGGAAAAGTCTTTTTCGTAGCTGCGGTGGTTGGAAGAGGCGAAGCCATAGCTATGAGAGGGAAGATAGAAACAGATGTAACCAAGGTTGTAACTGGAAGGGGTCGAGTGAGAAGATCAGGGATCAGGTTCTTATCCCCTTTTATATGCTGAACTGTGAAGTCATACTTGACAAACCAATTTTTTAGTCTGAGAAGATGTTTGTCCGGTAGCGTCTTGTTTTTGAAGTTCCTTGGATGACCAGGTCTGGACCGTCTGTACTGAAACTTGCGGAAGTGAGCTGTCTTTTTAGAGGGACAGTGAAAATCTTTTTCGGACTTGCATTTGATCTTGAGATAAGGCTTCTTGCAAGCAGTCTGAAAAGGTTGTTTGTTGTCAATGAGATCTCTCAAAAACTCTTTTTGCTCACATAGTCGTTCAAGAGCATTAACGACTAATTGGTAGATCTTGCTGAGCGATATGTCTGCAACATTTAGCTGATTCACAATGATAAGCCTTTGAAGCTCAGGTTGTAATTCCTTAGGGATAGAAGCGATGAAAACATGCTTTAATGTAGGATCATTAAAGCCATTGAGCTTACAAAAAAGAGTGGACATACGCTTGTTGATGAGAACCCTTCTAGATCAAGCTAGAAAAACCCACAACTAGATTGACAAAAACCCAAGAAAGCCAATATGATCAGAATTCATATAAAAGATCCAAACCCTTGAGAAGCTAAGTCTCAAGAACCTGGATTGCTAGATAAGACGCCACAAAGGTTAGCAAATCCTTTGATAAGTCAAAAGTTCTTTCAAGAACAAGTTGAGAAAATTCTCTCAATGATATTAAACTCAATAATGTCAAAAGTCTCTTCAAAATAACATAAAGGAGTGTTTACATAAGGTGGCTAATCCTAATCTAACTTAAAAATAAGAGAAAATCCTAAAATTAAAAACCTGGACCCGTGTGGCCTTGGCCTGCAAAGCCTCTTATTTTAAACAGGCCATAACTTGGTCATATGATGTCGGATTTTAACCCACAATATACCGTTTCGAAGCTCTCGACGTAAGGAATGCATCTACAGATTTAGAATTACTCATCTGGCCCTTATTATATTTCAAAAACCATCCTCTCCGATGCTCGCCACCTCGTTAGCCCGAATCAAGTGTACCAAGGCTGGTTCCTCCTCATTCAAGCCCATCTTGAATATTGGACTCTTGCAAATTAAACTTGAATTGAAGTCATCCAAAGTAGCTTGAATAAATCCTTGCATGGCTTCCTTGATCTTCTTAGCTCGTGCTCTCGTAATTGGCCCTTCTGGAACAAGCAACGGATCGTTAATGCTCTGAGCACTCTGGATCATATCATTCCCCCTCTCCTCAAAAGGATTCGTCCTCGAATCTGAACCTGCATCAAAGGAAGAAAGATCAGAAACATTAAAGCTAGCGGACACGTTATACTCACCAGGAAGATCCACTTTATAAGCGTTATCATTAATGCGCTCAAGAATCTGAAATGGACCATCTCCACGAGGGTGCAACTTAGATTTCCTCTGGACAGGAAACCTCTCCTTTCGCATGTGAACCCAAACCCAATCACCGGGTTCAATAATCACACATTTCCTACCCTTATTAGCTTGAGTAGCATATTGCTCAATCTTTTTCTCAAGAAAATAAGCAATGGGCCTTCGATCCTGCATCAAAACAGCTCCAATACCTATTCCTGAGGCATCACATTCAATCTCAAAAGTACGATTAAAATTAGGTAATGCTAGAATAGGTGCAGAACATAACCTTTCTTTAAGATCAATGAATGCTTTATCTTGTTCAACACTCCAAGTAAATGCAACATTCTTTTTAACAACATCAGTAAGAGGTGCAGCAATAGTGCTAAAATCCTTAACAAATCGCCGATAAAAACTAGCTAAACCATGAAAGCTCCTTACCTCACTGATGCTCTTAGGCGTTGGCCACTCCCTAATAGCCTTAACCTTTTCTTGATCCATCTCTATACCATTTGCACCAACAACAAAACCAAGAAAAACAACTTTCTCTATGCAAAAAGAACATTTCTTAAAATTAGCATACAACTTTTCTTTCCTCAAAACATCTAACACACATCGCAAATGTGCAATATGCTCTTCTAAAGTCTTGCTGTACACTAGAATATCATCAAAATAAACAACAACAAACTGACCTATAAATGCACGCAACACATGATTCATTAATCTCATAAAAGTACTAGGTGCATTAGTAAGACCAAAAGGCATAACTAACCATTCATACAATCCATATTTGGTCTTAAAGGCAGTTTTCCATTCATCACCTTCTCTCATGCGAATTTGGTGATAGCCACTTTTTAAATCAATTTTAGAAAATAAACAAGCTCCATGCAATTCATCCAGCATATCATCTAACCTAGGAATGGGATGGCGATACTTTACCGTAATATTATTGATGGCTCGGCAATCAACACACATTCTCCAATTCCCATCCTTCTTTGGTACTAGTAGCACTGGTACTGCACATGGGCTCATGCTCTCTCTCACGTACCCCTTGCTCATTAGCTCTATAACTTGCCTTTGAAGCTCTTTGGTCTCCTCGGGATTACTTCTATAGGCTGGCCTATTGGGTATGACAGCTCCTGGTACGAAATCTATTTGATGCTCAATGCCTCTAATGGGTGGTAAGCCAATAGGCATTTCCTCCGGAAACACATCTTCAAACTCCTGTAACAAAGAAGTAACAACACGAGACAGAGAAGGATTAATGTCATCAAAGGTTAGATATGATTCTTTGAACACAAGCAAAACCATGAAATGGCTTGTTTTATATGCTTTCCTAATCTCACCCACTCTTGCAAAGAAGTTCTTTCTCACTCTTCCCTCTTTCTCACTCTTTTCTTTTCTCTCACTTTTAGCCTCACTCTCTTTCTTTTTCTTCTCATAACTCTCGACCTCACTCTTTTTATTTTGTCTTTCTCTTTCCCTCATCTTTATTTGGTCCTCGTAGACCTCTTTTGGTGTTAAAGGAACAAGCGTCACTGTTCTCCCATTTTTGACAAAGCTATATCTATTCCTAAACCCATCATGTGTCACCTTCCTATCATACTGCCATGGCCTCCCCAACAATAAATGCCCAGCATGCATAGGAACTACGTCACAAAGCACCTCATCACTATACTTTCCAATAGTAAATGTTACCAATACTTGCTTATTAACTTTGACCTCTCCACAATCATTTAACCACTGCAATCTGTAAGGCCTGGGATGCGTTAGCAAGGGTAACCCTAACTTCTCTACAAGGGTAGTACTAGCTACATTGGTGCAACTCCCACCATCTATTATCATACTACACACCTTATTATTCACAATGCATCTAGTATGGAAGATGTTCTCTCTCTGCTGCTCCATGTCATCAACACTCATTTGTGTACTCAAAGCACGCCTAGCAACTAGGGATTCACCTTTCGCAGGGTATTCTACTTCATCATCATCACTAGCATCAATCAACGCTGGCATCTCCCCACCATCACTCTCACTCTCACTCACTAATTCTCCACTATCTTGCATCACCATAACTCTCTTATTTGGGCACTGAGAAGCAATGTGTCCAGAACCCAAACACTTGAAGCACTTGATGTCCCGATTCTTCTGTGGTTGAGATTCAGCCTTAGATTTGTTTTTGATACTGAAATCTTCTTTTGCCTTAGGTGGTTCAGTCTTGATACCTTCATGTCGTCTCTCATTATTACTCCACTTCGGTTTCCATGGATTTGAAGAAGCCGAAGTATACCTTACTGTACCCTTCCTCTTTAATTGCCTCTCCACCTTCATAGCCATGTGGACCATATCCTCCAACTCCACATAATGCTGTAGCTCCACTACATTGGCAATATCTTTATTCAATCCGGTAAAAAATCGTACCATTGTGGCTTCCCTATCTTCCTCTACATTAGCCCTAATCATAGCGATCTCCATCTCTTTATGGTAATCCTCTACACTCATCGATCCTTGGGTAAGGCTTTGTAGCTTAAGATAAAGATCCCTATAGTAATGATTAGGAATGAACCGCTTCCTCATAAGCGTCCTCAACTCTCCCCATGTAGCTATCGGCCTTTCTCGATTTCTCCTCCTATTATTCACCAATTGATCCCACCAAATAATAGCATAGTCGGTGAATTCAATAACTGCTAGCTTTACCTTTTCTCCTCTGAATAATTGTGACAATCAAAGATCAACTTAACCTTCTTTTCCCACTCCAAGTAAGCCTACGGATTACTCCTTCCTTGAAACTAAGGAATATACACTTTGATTTTGCCTAAATCTCTATCATCCACATCTCTCCTATACACACAAACTTGTCTACCTCTTCTATATCTTACTCTATCCCTTTCTATTTCGGATGCTCGATCATCACCATCATCTTCCCAAATTTCATTCTCTGCCTCATACTCATCTATAGGCTCATATCTATGCCTATTATTTTTCCCATTATGTCTTGCTTCATCATGTCCAGCCCTGTTACGCTCTCTACTAGTTTGCTCCTTCTGAATACCCTCAATGGCAGCTCCATGTTGCCTCAACTGGCTTCCCATCTCATCAAACCTCGCATTCATCTTCTCAAATGCCTGGTGCATTGCCTTCAAAGTGAAAGTAAAGTCTACCGTAGAAGGTTGCGCCTCACTTTTATCATCCATATTAGTTATTTGAATCTGCAAAGAGATGTTAGCAAAATAGAAAAACAACAATGAACCTCACAAGCCTCACGTGTTTACACTCGCGATGTCACTCCACTCGTGTTTACACTCAAATAGGCTTTTACCCGAAACTGTGCTCACACACTCTTGCCTTTTACCACTCTTATATTTTCTCAGTCAAGTTCTTTAGGAACTAATAACTCAATCAAGGGAAAGTACCAAAGTATAATCCTTCTAACAATCACAGTTCAAGAAACAAGAAAAAGGAAAAAGGAAACAAACGAACAAGAATATAGGAAACAAGAATAACAAAACCAAGAAAACAAAGGAGATCACCCAATATGATTATTATTAATGTGATTTTTTTTCTTTTTTTTTTAAATCCCTAAATAATTGAAATTTGAATGAATTTAGGGGAAAAGGTAAAATTTATGGATTTAAGGCAAGAAACCACAAGGATGCAAAATTGATATAAGAAAACCCTAAAAATACTATTCATGAGGTCTTGTTCATGCGATATTGTTTATGCGATCTTGTTCATGCGGTATTGTTCATGCGCACTGTTCACAATTTTTTTTCTTTTTTTTTTTTTACTATAACAAGAATTAAAAATCTCAAACAAGAATGAGAAAAAAAAACAATAAAAATAGATAAATCTAACCTTGGTGCCTAAGCTACGATACCAACCGATGAGAACCCTTCTAGATCAAGCTAGAAAAACCCACAACTAGATTGACAAAAACCTAAGAAAGCCAATATGATCAGAATTCATATTAAAGATCCAAACCATTGAGAAGCTAATTCTCAAGAACCCATATTGCTAGATAAGACTCCACAAAGGTTAGCAAATCCTTTGTAAGTCAAAAGTTCTTTCAAGAACAAGTTGAGAAAATTCTCTCAATGATATTAAACTCAATAATGTCAAAAGTCTCTTCAAAATAACATAAAGGAGTGTTTATATAAGGTGGCTAATCCTAATCTAACTAAAAAATAAGAGAAAACCCTAAAATTAAAAACCTGGACATGAGGGCCTTGGCCTACAAAGTCTCTTATTTTAAACGGGCCATAACTTGGCCATATGATGTCGGATTTTAACCCACAATATACCGTTTTGAAGCTCTCGACGTAAGGAATGCATCTACAGATTTAGAATTACTCTTCTGGCCCTTATTATATTTCAAAAACCATCCTCTCCGATGCTCGCCATCTCGTTAGCCCGAATCAAGTGTACCAAGGCTGGTTCCTCCTCATTCAGGCCCATCTTGAATATTGGACTCTTGCAAATTAAACTTGAATTGAAGTCATCCAAAGTAGCTTGAATAAATCCTTGCATGGCTTCCTTGATCTTCTTAGCTCGTGCTCTCGTAATTGGCCCTTCCGGAACAAGCAACGGATCTTTAATGCTCTGAGCACTCTCTGGATCACATCACTTGTAGTGAAAATCAAGATCTTTCTGCTGTAAGGAACAGCATTTCATCTGCATATATTCGCGACGTTCAAGCTCTGTTGCTACAAGTAGGTTCGCTAATAAATCATTGTATCTATAAAAGGAGGGCTCCCCCCTAATTTGACATCCCCGATTCCATTTTTGAGCTTAGTTTTGTGAAATTCTCTCTCCTTCTTGTATTTCTACGTATTTTAGTATAATACTCATTTTACCCCTAGTTCAAATAATGAGTAGCTAATTTTCTTTCAAGCTTAGGTTGAAGGTGAGGCGTCAACATGTTCCATGGGCTAATTTGGTAAATTTACTTTCTTCTCCCCTCTGATTTATATGGCTGGCTGTTTTGACTTTTCGTCGACAGATAGTAATAATCTTGCCTAGATTGTGTACCGGTACTACCGTCTCCCTAGTGCAAGGTTATTACTTTTTGGCACGATAAGTGCTTAATGCCATATTTATTAGAGTGAGGCTCATGAGAAGTGGAAATCCCCCTCATAATTTAATTGGCACTAATAAGGAATATTAAGCCCATGGTGCATGTTGATGCAGATTCGGATACCCAAGCACTTTATTCACATAGTTTAATCTCTAATTTAATCCCACCATTTTAATTTAGATTTAGAACAAAATTATATCAACACCTTCACCATAAATCCAATTACCTACTTAGAAAATTAACCCAACACACAATTAAAATCCACCTCCTCGTGGGATCAATAGATTCGTGCGCTTGCGAGTTCATTAAAATTTGCACAAAAATTTTTTGGCGCGCCGTTGTGGTATAATTTATGATAAGTTTCTTGTCTTCTGGATACAAAAGAGAAAACAGCTTACAAAACCATGGCTTCATCTTCATCTCAACCTACAGATCTATCTCCTATTTCTATGTCTTCTACTTTGTCTTTACCCAAATCTTGCACTAAACACATGGCTTCCAAAATAGAAAACCTTGTGGAATATAGCTATATCCCTGAGTGCAAGTGCATTACTGAGTCTTCCATGCCTTTACTTAGTCCTTACCATCTGTACAAAAGAGAAAATTCCTTAACCCGAGGAATTAGAACTCTCATCCATACTAATAGACCTGCTCCAAAAGAATATGTCCAGTCTTCTAGACTTGACCAGTGCGCTTTATCAGCCTCCCAAGCAGAGCAGTATGTTACTCTTGAGATTCCACCTGAATTAATTGTTCAGTGGAAACGAAAAGGGTATACTCACCTCCATTTTGGTGGTGTTCGACTCATCCTTACACTCCATGGCCGTAAAGGTCTACCTGTTACAGCCAGGCTTGCACTGCTAGATACTCGTTTCAAAGAGTATCAACATGCTGTTATTGGTACAGTCCTCACAACTCTGCATGCAGGAAGTGTTCTACTCACTTTCTATCCCAATTTCAATCTGTCACTCAACGATGCCAACCTTCCTACAACCTTGAAGGTTCAAGTACAGATCCAGGGAGCAGAACAGACTGTCACTTCTAAAATAGCAACTCTGCATCACCAGCTTGTCTATCGATTGCAGAACCATGCTCTTGATCTTCCAACAGCACAGTCTTCACATGATGCTTTGATGATCCTAGCAGACACTGAGACAGCACCTTCCATAGTTCAGATTCCTAGACAACTTCAGAAGCATGAACTCCTAAAACTCATGCCTCTTGAATGGCTATCCAACTATGAGAAGTTCCACCATAATTCTCAGCCACTTCAAACTTTCGATGCTATATTCGAGAAACGATCAGACGGCTCGGTTTGAATGACTTTCCAGCCACCATCTTCGACAGTGCACCCGAGTTTCGTTCTCTTACACATCAATGATCACAGCAGTCCCAACTGCACAAGAAAAGATTCCCATCCACAGCTTTGCTTCAACAGGATATCCAATTTATCCTAGCAAACTCGATGGTCATTTCTTATGGGATGTTCCTCACGCCCATATGTGTGATCCAGGCTGTCCTTGCCTCGATGATTATTCTGATGATGAGGACGATGCTCCTAAGCGTCGCAAAAAGAAAAAGGTTACCAGAACTCCTGCTACTTGCAAACCCATTAAACCTTTTCCTCCTGATCATCCTGAGTCTATGTCACCTTTACCTATCTACACCAAAGGCCTAAAAATCCTCAGACAAGAGAACCTCTTGCCTTCCTCACCTCAACCACCCTTGATTAAGTCCTGTATGATGTTCTCATCTTCATCCAGTACTTACAACAGTCAGTTTCCTTCCCTTGACAAACACACGGATCCAACATCTAAGGTTGTCACAAAACCTTATGTTCATGGTCCTGTTACTCCTACTGGTCAACCTGAAGAACCTAAGCCGTTCGAGTCTGTTCTTAACTGGCAAACTCAGAATGCTAGAGCCCAGAATGCTGTTCTGGAACAGATTCACACTAAAGTAGATGCGGTTGCTACACAAGTTCAACATACATCCCAGCAAGTTACTTCTGTTGTCTCTCAGCTAGACAAGATGTATGTAGACATGAACAACAGAGCCATTCAGCTTGACAAAGAACTCAGATCTATGATAACACAGAATATCTGGGGTCATGAGTTTAACGAAAAAGAAGCTGAAATCCATGAGTCTTAAAGGTCGAACTTGCTCGTATAGATGCAGAACGGCATTTCCAGCAACCACAGTTGGCTAAGTCAGCTCCTCTACCATTTCAACCATCTACTTTCAAGACATACCAACCTTTCTATACACCATCCTTATACAGGCCTCCTGACCTGAGTCCCATGTTTGGTCTATCTCATACCGCTGACCCAACTCCAACTCAGTCCTCCTCTAGACCAAAAAGACATACACCAAAATCCCAAAGGACTCCTACCCCAACACCTGTTCCTAGTCCAGTTCCCACTCCAGAACATACTCCATCTCATGTTTCAGATACACAGTCTGATTCATCTTCAGCACCACATCCCCCAGATTCTAAACAGAAAGCACCACTTCACCAGTATTCTTCTCAGCCTCCGCATATGATGGAAACTCCATCTCCATCCTCTTCTAGTCACTCTGAGCAATCTCTTGCTTCTCAGTCTGATGACTTCTCTTCCACAGCTCAGTCTGTCCCGACTTCCTCCGAGTCTTCCTCAGCACTTACAGATACTGAACCTGCAACCTCTTCTGATTCTGAGTCAGAATTTGCAGACATTTCCAGACTCCTTATGGTCGAGCCTTCCACTAGTTCTCCTTCTCCTGGTCCTCCTTATGTTGATGAACCAGATGATGATGAAGGTTCCACTCATGGCGACCATGTCGCTCTACAGGAGCTTCACACAACTCATCAAAACCAGCGAGTTCTCACTGGTTTACATTTGATGATATTCCACGCACAAAATGGCCAGAACGATTCCAAGAATTTACTGCTTGGGTCAATGTTCAACTGCTTCACCCAGGGGCCACAACTCTTAAAGTTCTACAAGAGTTCAGTTCTCGGTTTCGATCGCTCTCTCTCCGAGATTGGTTTGATAGCGTGGGTCCTTATCGCCAACTCCAATTTGTTCGGTTTCAGAGAGGTGTCCCTTTGCGTTGGGCATAATTTATGATCAATTTATTGGAGAACCTATCGCAAGCAACAGAGCTTGCTCGTAGAGAATACATGCAGATGAAATGCTGTTCCTTACAAAGAAAAAGATCTTGATTTTCACTACAAGCGTATGTCCACTCTCTTCTATAAGCTCAATGGCTTTAATGATCCTACACCGAAGCATGTCTTCATCGCTTCTATCCCTAAGGAATTACAACCCGAGCTTCAAAGGCTTATCCTTGTCAATCGGTTAAATGTTGCGAGACATATCGCTCGGCAAGATCTATCAATTAGTCGTTAATGCTCTTGAACGACTATGTGAGCAAAAAGAGTTTTTGAGAGATCTCATTGACAACAAGCAACCTTTTCAGATCGCTTGCAAGAAGCCTCATCTCAAGATCAAATGCAAGTCCGAAAAAGATTGTCACCGTCCCTCTAAAAAGACAGCTCACTTCCGCAAGTTCCAAAGACAGACGGTCCAGATCTAGTTCATCCAAGAAGAAGCCCTACCGCTTTTTCAGAAAGAAGGATTCGTCCCAGATGCACAAAACTAAAGATTCTCGCTGCTTCATTTGCCGAAAGCGAGGTCATTTTGCAAAGAATTGTCCTCACAATCAGGATAAAGCTGTGCGTCTTATTCAACACCTTCAACAATCGTCAATGTTATCTGACTCCGAAGATGTTGAATCTGTTTATACTGTAACGAATGAGTATGATGACCAAACCGCCTTTGCCATCGCAATGATTCAACTCATGCACTTCCAATTGAAGACACAGTTCCTGTCATCAGCTGTGCTCAACTCATGGCATCCTCCAGTGAAAAGGCACCGGTTCCATCAATCCGTATTCAAATCCTTTCTTCCAGGTTTGCTAAACCTAAACCTCTTATCGGATTTATTGACACTGGAGCCCAAAAGAGTATGCTTAATCCTAACATTCTTCCATCTTCTTGTTGGGAAAAACATACTGAGTATTTCAAGGCCGCCAATGGCGATATTTTTCATACCTCTTTGATTACCAAAAAACCCATTGGTATTCAATTCTTCCAAAATTGTGTTCTTTGGACAAAAGTTGTTGGTTCAACTCTTCCTGATAAAGACCTTCTCATAGGTTTTGATCTTCTTCATCAAATGTCCAAATTACAGATTATGGCCACAGGGATTCGGTTTAAACATATGTTTCTTCCATACACAGACACCCTTAAACTGTATGCTCTTTCAGACACACAACCTCCATATCAAACTTTCCATGAAAAGTTT
The DNA here is from genome assembly GCA_030449835.1 of Clausena lansium. Classification (NCBI taxonomy): domain Eukaryota; kingdom Viridiplantae; phylum Streptophyta; class Magnoliopsida; order Sapindales; family Rutaceae; genus Clausena; species Clausena lansium. The sequence goes on from JASUUF010000394.1 coordinate 49,850, forward strand.
ATCCCTTTCTGTCCTGAAAATCATAGTCAGTTTACTCATCCTTTTCCTTTATGGAAGAACACTCAATTCTTTATTAAGCTTCCACTTCAGCTTAACGAAGATGTCAATCCTCCCAAGGCTACTCATCCAGGGATGACTCCTTCTGACCTCATGTTAGCTCATGATAAATGTGTTCAACTTCTGTCTCAAGGTTTCATTGAGTCCACATCCTCTAATTGGGCTTGTCAAGCCTTTTTTACGTTGAGGAGCGGTCAGAAATAGTTCGTGGGGAAAAACGACTTGTCATAGACTATCACCTCTTAATTGTTTTCTATCAGACGACAAGTTCCCACTTCCTCAGATCCAATCCTTGTTCGTGCACATTCGAGATGCTAAGATCTTTTCCAGGTTTGATCTCAAGGCCAGATTTTGGCAACTTGGCATCCATTCAGCAGAACGATACAAGACAGCTTTCTGCATTCCCAATGCATATTCCCAATGGACTGTTATGCCCTTTGAATTAAAAGTCGCGTCTTTGCTTTTTCAAAAAGTGATGACACGGATCTTTGAGCCTATCCTCCACCATGCTCTTATCTACATTAATGACATCTTTTTGTTTTCTTCTCGATCACGAGATTCACATGGACTTACTTTCCACGTTTCACAAGATAGTGGACCGGTATGGCATTATGGTGTCGGCAACAAAGAGCATCCTAGGCCAACAGATCAGTTGAATTCTAAAGGTGTTGTCTCAGTATCAACTAAGATCATCAAAGCATCATGTGAAGACTGTGTTGTTAGAAGATCAAGAGCATGGTTCTGCAATTGGTAAACAAGCTGGTGATGTAGAGTTGCTATCTTAGAAGTGACAGTCTGTTCTGCTCCCTGAATCTGTACTTGAACCTTCAAGGCTGTAGGAAGGTTTTCATCTCTTAAGCTACAAAGCCTTACCCAAGGATTGAAGAGTGTAGAGGATTACCATAAAGAGATGGAGATTGCTATGATTAGGGCTAATGTAGAGGAAGATAGGGAAGCTACAATGGCACGATTTTTGACCGGATTGAATAAAGATATTGTCAATGTAGTGGAGCTACAGCATTATGTGGAATTGGAGGATATGGTCCACATTGCTATGAAGGTGGAGAGGCAATTAAAGAGGAAGGGTACAGTAACGTATACTTCGGCTTCTTCAAATCCATGGAAACCGAAGTGGAGTAATAATGAGAGAGGACATGAAGGTATCAAGACTGAACCACCTAAGGCAAAAGAAGATTTCAGTATCAAAAACAAATCTAAGGCTGAATCTCAACCACAGAAGAATCGGGACGTCAAGTGCTTCAAGTGTTTGGGTTCTGGACACATTGCTTCTCAGTGCCCAAATAAGAGAGTTATGGTGATGCAAGATAGTGGAGAATTAGTGAGTGAGAGTGAGAGTGATGGTGGGAAGATGCCAGAGTTGATTGATGCTAGTGATGATGATGAAGTAGAATACCCTGCGAAAGGTGAATCCCTAGTTGCTAGGCATGCTTTGAGTACACAAATGAGTGTTGATGACATGGAGCAGCAGAGAGAGAACATCTTCCATACTAGATGCATTGTGAATAATAAGGTGTGTAGTATGATAATAGATGGTGGGAGTTGCACCAATGTAGATAGTACTACTCTTGTAGAGAAGTTAGGGTTACCCTTGCTAACGCATCCCAGGCCTTACAGATTGCAGTGGTTAAATGATTGTGGAGAGGTCAAAGTTAATAAGCAAGTATTGGTAACATTTACTATTGGAAAGTATAGTGATGAGGTGCTTTGTAACGTAGTTCCTATGCATGCTGGGCATTTATTATTGGGAAGGCCATGGCAGTATGATAGGAAGGTGACACATTATGGGTTTAGGAATAGATATAGCTTTGTCAATAATGGGAGACCAGTGACGCTTGTTCCTTTAACACCAAAAGAGGTCTACGAGGACCAAATAAAGATGAGGGAAAAACAAAGACAAAATAAAAAGAGTGAGGTCGAGAGTTATGAGAAGAAAAAGAAAGAGAGTGAGGCTAAAAGTGAGAGAAAAGAAAAGAGTGAGAAAGAGGGAAGAGTGAAAAAGAACTTCTTTGCAGGAGTGGGTGAGATTAGGAAAGCATATAAAGCAAGCCATTTCATGGTTTTGCTCGTGTTCAAAGAGTCATATCTAACCTTTGATGACATTAATCCTTCTCTTTATAGTGTTGTTACTTCTTTGTTACAGGAGTTTGAAGATGTGTTTCCCGAGGAAATGCCAATAGAGCTTCAAAGGCAAGTTATAGAGCTGATGAGCAAGGGGTACTTGAGAGAGAGCATGAGCCCATGTGCAGTACCAATGCTACTAGTACCAAAGAAGGATGGGAATTGGAGAATGTGTGTTGATTGTCGAGCCATCAATAATATTACGGTAAAGTATCGCCATCGCATTCCTAGGTTAGATGATATGCTGGATGAATTACATGGAGCTTGTTTATTTTCTAACATTGATTTAAAAAGTGGCTATCACCAAAGTCGCATGAGAGAAGGTGATGAATGGAAAACTGCCTTTAAGACCAAATATAAATTGTATGACTGGTTAGTTATGCCTTTTGGTCTTACTAATGCACCTAGGTCAGTTTGTTGTTGTTTATTTTGATGATATTCTAGTGTACAACGAGACTTTAGAAGAGCATATTGCACATTTAAGAAATGTTCTTTTTGCATAGAGAAAGTTGTTTTTCTTAGTTTTGTTGTTGGTGCAAATGGTATAGAGATGGATCAAGAAAAGGTTAAGGCTATTAGGGAGTGACCAACGCCTAAGAGCATCACTGAGGTAAGGAGCTTTCATGGTTTAGCTAGTTTTTATCAGCGATTTGTTAAGGATTTTAGCCCTATTGCCGCACCTTTTACTAATGTTGTTAAAAAGAATATTGCATTTACTTTGAGTGTTGAACAAGATAAAGCATTCATTGATCTTAAAGAAAGGTTATGTTCTGCACATATTCTAGCATTGCCTAATTTTAACCGTACTTTTGAGATTGAATGTGATGCCTCAGGAACAGGTATTGGAGCTGTTTTGATGCAAGATCGAAGGCCCATTGTTTATTTTAATGAGAAGTTGACTAGAGCAGCCTTGAGGTACCCTACCTATGACAAGGAGCTCTACACGCTTATGAGGGCCTTGGAAACTTGGTAACATTACTTATGGCCTAAGGAGTTTGTGATACACACAGATCATGAATCCTTAAAGCTTCTAAAGAGTCAACGTAAGTTGAATCGAAGGCATGCTACTTGGATGGGGTACATTGAGATATTTCCCTATGTCATTTGGTATAAACAAGGTAAAGAGAACATAGTTGCCGATGCATTATCTCGGAGGTATGTGCTTCTTAATTCTTTGAGTGCCAAAATGTTTGGATTTGAGTATGTTAAGGAATTACATGCCAATGATTATGATTTTATTGATGTGTTTGCTATATGTGACAAAGGATCATTCGGTAAATTTTATAAGCATGATGGTTATTTGTTTAAGGAAAACAAGCTTTGTGTGCCTAATAGTTCTATGCGTGAGTTGTTAGTGAGAGAGGCACATAGTGGTGGCTTGATGAGTCATTTTGGGGTTAAGAAAACTTTAGAGACATTACATGAGTATTTTTATTGGCCTAAGATGAAAAAGGATGTCATTCACTATACGCCTTTACCAGTTCCTAGAGAGCCTTGGGTAGATATTTCTATGGATTTTGTTTTAGGGCTACGTAGGACTCGAAAGGGGAGAGATTCCATTTTCGTGATCGTAGATAGATTTAGCAAGATGGCACATTTCATTCCTTGTCATAAGTCAGATGATGCCACCAATATAGCTGATTTATTCCTCAGGGAGGTAGTGCGACTCCATAGTGTTCCAAGAAGTATTTGTTTCGGATAGAGATGCTAAGTTCCTTAGTCACTTTTGGAAGATATTATGGGGTAAGTTAGGTACTAAACTTTTATTTTCTACCACTTGTCACCCTCAGACTGATGGTCAAACTGAAGTGGTCAATAGAACTTTATCTCAGCTTTTGTGCACTATCATTAATAAGAATTTGAAATCTTGGGAAGACTGTTTGCCATTTATATAGTTTGCATATAATAGGAGCATTCATTCTTCTACTTCCTATTCTCCGTTTGAGATTGTTTATGGTTTTAATCCGTTGACTCCAATGGATTTGATTCCTTTGCCCGTTGATGCGAGAGCTAGCTTGGATGGTCAAAAGAAAGCGGAGTTGAAAAAGTCCATTCATGAGAAAGCGCGGCTTCACGTTGAAAAGAAGAATGAGCAGTACGCTACTCAAGCTAATAAGGGTAGGAAACGTGTGATTTTTGAACCCGGCGATTGGGTTTGGGTTCACATGCGTAAGGAGAGGTTTCCAGCCCAGAGAAAATCTAAGTTGCACCCTCGAGGAGATGGTCCATTTCAAATTCTTGAGCGTATTAATGACAACGCTTATAAAGTGGATCTTCCTGGTGAGTATAACGTGTCTGCTACCTTTAATGTTTCTGATCTTTCTCCCTTTGATGTGATGAGAGCCCTTCTAGATCAAGCTAGAAAAACCCACAACTAGATTGACAAGAACCCAAGAAAGCCAATATGATCAAAATTCAGATAAAAGATCCAAACCCTTGAGAAGCTAAGTCTCAAGAACCCGGATTGCTAGATAAGACACCACAAAGGTTAGCAAATCCTTTGATAAGTCAAAAGTTCTTTCAAGAACAAGTTGAGAAAATGCTCTCAATGATATTAAACTCAATAATGTCAAAAGTCCCCTCAAAATAACATAAAGGAGTGTTTATATAAGGTGGCTAACCCTAATCTAACTTAAAAATAAGAGAAAAACCTAAAATTAAAAACTTGGACCCGCAGGACCCGCGGGGCCTTGGCCTGCAAAGCCACTTATTTTAAACGGGCCATAACTTGGTCATATGATGTTGGATTTTGACCCACAATATACTGTTTCGAAGCTCTCGACGTAAGGAATGCATCTACAAATTTAGAATTACTCTTTTAGCCCTTATTATACTTCAAAAATCATCCTCTCCGATGCTCGCCGCCTCGTTAGCTCGAATGAAGTGTACCAAGGCTGGTTCCTCCTCATTAAAGCTCTTCTTGTATATTTGACTCTTGCAAATTAAACTTGAATTGAAGTCATCCAAAGTAGCTTGAATAAATCCTTGCATTGCTTCGTTGATCTTCTTAGCTCGTGCTCTTGTAAATGGCCCTTCGGATCAAGCAACGGATCTTTAATGCTCGAGCACTCGGATCACATCATTCCCCCTCTCCTCAAAAGGATTCGTCCTCGAATCTGAACCTGCATCAAAGGGAGAACGATCATAAACATTAAATGCAAAGTGGACACGTTATATGATATGATCCAGAGTGCTCGAGCATTAAAGATCCGTTGCTTGTTCCGGAAGGGCCAATTACGAGAGCACGAGCTAAGAAGATCAAGGAAGCCATGCAAGGATTTATTCAAGCTACTTTGGATGACTTCAATTCAAGTTCAATTTGCAAGAGTCCAATATTCAAGATGGGCTTGAACGAGGAGGAACCAGCCTTGGTACAATTGATTCGGGCTAACGAGGTGGCGAGCATCGGAGAGAATGATTTTTGAAGTATAATAAGGGCCAGAAGAGTAATTCTAAATTTGTAGATGCATTCCTTACGTCGAGAGCTTCGAAACGATATATTGTGGGTTAAAATCCGATATCATATGACCAAGTTATGGCCCGATTAAGATAAGTGGCTTTGCAGCCAAGGCCCTGCGCGGGTCCTTATGGGTCCAGGTTTTTAATTTTAGGATTTTCTCTTATTTTTAAGTTAGATTAGGATTAGCCACCTTATATAAACACTCCTTTATGTTATTTTAAAAAGACTTTTGACATTATTGAGTTTAATATCATTGAGAGGATTTTCTCAACTTGTTCTCAAAAGAACTTTTGACTTATCAAAGGATTTGCTAACCTTTGTGGCGTCTTATCTAGCAATCCGGGTTCTTGAGACTTAGCTTCTCAGGGGTTTGGATCTTTTATCCGAATTCTGATCATATTGGCTTTCTTGGGTTTTTGTCAATCTAGTTGTGGGTTTTTCTAGCTTGATCTAGAAGGGTTCTCATCAGTTGGTATCAGAGCTTAGGCACCAAGGTCAGATTCATCTATCTTTATTATTATTTTTTTTTTATCATTCTTGTTTGGGATTTTTCATTCTTGTTCTCAAAAAAAAAAAAAAAAACCGTGAACAGTGCCGCATGAACAGTATCGCATGAACAGTATTTTTAGGGTTTTCTTATATCAATTTTGCATCCTTGTGGTTTCTTTCCTTAAATTCATAAATTTTACCTTTTCCCCTAAATTCATTCAAATTTCAATTATTTAATGATTAAAAAAAAAAAAAAAAAAAAATACCAAAAAAAAAAAAAAAGAAAAAAAAAATCACATTAATAATAATCATATTGGGTGATCTCCTTTGTTTTCTTGGTCTTGTTATTCTTGTTTCCTATATTCTTGTTCGTTTGTTTCGTTTTTCCTTTTTCTTGTTTCTTGGACTGTGTTTGTTAGAGGGATTATACTTTGGTACCTTCCCTTGATTGAGTTATTAGTTCCTAAAGAACTTGATTAAGAAAATATAAGAGCGGTAAAAGGCAAGAGTGTGTGAGCATGACTTCGGGTAAAAGCCTATTTGAGTGTAAACACGAGTGGAGTGACATCACGAGTGTAAACACGTGAGGCTTGTGAGGTTCATTGTTGTTTTTCTATTTTGCTAACATCTCTTTGCAGATTCAAATAACTCATATGGATGATAAAAGTGAGGCGCAACCTTCTACGGTAGACTTTACTTTCACTTTGAAGGCAATGCACCAGGCATTTGAAAAGATGAATGCGAGGTTTGATGAGATGGGAAGCCAGTTGAGGCAACATGAAGCTGCCATTGAGAGTATTCAGAAGGTGCAAACTAGTAGAAAGCAAAACAAGGCTAGACATATTGAAGCAAGACATGATGGGGAAAATAATAGGCATGGATATGAGCCTATAGATAAGTATGAGGCAGAGAATGAATTTTGGAAAAAGTGATGGTGATGATCGAGCATCCGAAGTAGAATACCCTGCGAAAGGTGAATTCCTAGTTGCTAGGCGTGCTTTGAGTACACAAATGAGTGTTGATGACATGGAGCAGCAGAGAGAGAACATCTTCCATACTAGATGCATTGTGAATAATAAGGTGTGTAGTATGATAATAGATGGTGGGAGTTGCACCAATGTAGCTAGTACTACCCTTGTAGAGAAGTTAGGGTTACCCTTGCTAACGCATCCCAGGCCTTACAGATTGCAGTGGTTAAATGATTGTGGAGAGGTCAAAGTTAATAAGCAAGTATTAGTAACATTTACTATTGGAAAGTATAGTGATGAGGTGCTTTGTGACGTAGTTCCTATGCATGCTGGGCATTTTTTATTGGGAAGGCCATGTCAGTATGATAGGAAGGTTACACATTATGGGTTTAGGAATAGATATAGCTTTGTCAAAAATGGGAGAACCGTGACGCTTGTTCCTTTAACACCAAAAGAGGTCTACGAGGACCAAATAAAGATGAGGGAAAAAGAAAGACAAAATAAAAAGAGTGAGGTCGAGAGTTATGATAAGAAAAAGAAAGAGAGTGAAACTAAAAGTGAGAGAAAAGAAAAGAGTGAGAAAGAGGGAAGAGCGAGAAAGAACTTCTTTGCGGGGAGTGGGCGAGATTAGGAAAGCATATAAAGCAAGCCATTTCATGGTTTTGCTCGTGTTCAAAGAATCATATCTAACCTTTGATGACATTAATCCTTCTCTTTCTAGTGTTGTTACTTCTTTGTTACAGGAGTTTGAAGATGTGTTTCCGGAGAAAATGCCTATTGGCTTACCACCCATTAGAGGCATTGAGCATCAAATAGATTTCGTACCAGGAGCTGTCATACCCAATAGGCCAGCCTATAGAAGTAATCCCGAGGAGACCAAAGAGCTTCAAAGGCAAGTTATAGAGCTGATGAGCAAGGGGTACGTAAGAGAGAGCATGAGCCCATGTGCAGTACCAGTGCTACTAGTACCAAAGAAGGATGGAAATTGGAGAATGTGTGTTGATTGCCGAGCCATCAATAATATTACGGTAAAATATCGCCATCCCATTCCTAGGTTAGATGATATGCTGGATGAATTGCATGGAGCTTGTTTATTTTCTAAAATTGATTTAAAAAGTGGCTATCACCAAATTCGTATGAGAGAAGGTGATGAATGGAAAACTCGCTTTTAAGACCAAATATGGATTGTATGAATGGTTAGTTATGCCTTTTGGTCTTACTAATGCACCTAGTACTTCTCTGAGATTAATAAATCATGTGTTGCGTGCATTTATAGGTCAATTTGTTGTTGTTTATTTTGATGATATTCTAGTGTACAACAAGACTTTAGATGAGCATATTGAGCATTTACGATGTGTGCTAGATATTTTGAGCCAAGAAAAGTTGTATGCTAGTTATAAGAAATGTTCTTTTTGCATGGAGAAAGTTGTTTTTCTTTGCTTTCTTGTTGATGCTAGAGCTAGCTTGGATGGTCAAACGACAGCGGAGTTGATAAAGTCCATTCATGAGAAAGCGCGGCTTCACGTTGAAAAGAAGAATGAGCAGTACGCTACTCAAGCTAATAAGGGTAGGAAATGTGTGATTTTTGAACCCGGCGGTTGGGTTTGGGTTCACATGCGTAAGGAGAGGTTTCCAGCCCAAAGGAAATCTAAGTTGCACCCTCAAGGAGATGGTCCATTTCAGATTCTTGAGCGTATTAATGACAATGCTTATAAAGTGGATCTTCCTGGTGAGTATAACGTGTCTGCTACCTTTAATGTTTCTGATCTTTCTCCCTTTGATGCAGGTTCAGATTCGAAGACGAATCCTTTTGAGGAGAGGGGGAATGATATGATCCAGAGTGCTCAGAGCATTAAAGATCCGTTGCTTGTTCCAGAAGGGCCAATTACGAGAGCACGAGCTAAGAAGATCAAGGAAGCCATGCAAGGATTTATTCAAGCTACTTTGGATGACTTCAATTCAAGTTCAATTTGCAAGAGTCCAATATTCAAGATGGGCTTGAACGAGGAGGAACCAGCCTTGGTACAATTGATTCGGGCTAACGAGGTGGCGAGCATCGGAGAGAATGATTTTTGAAGTATAATAAGGGCCAGAAGAGTAATTCTAAATTTGTAGATGCATTCCTTACGTCGAGAGCTTCGAAACGATATATTGTGGGTTAAAATCCGATATCATATGACCAAGTTATGGCCCGTTTAAGATAAGTGGCTTTGCAGGCCAAGGCCCTGCGGGTCCTGCGGGTCCAGGTTTTTAATTTTAGGGTTTTCTCTTATTTTTAAGTTAGATTAGGATTAGCCACCTTATATAAACACTCCTTTATGTTATTTTAAAAAGACTTTTGACATTATTGAGTTTAATATCATTGAGAGGATTTTCTCAACTTGTTCTCAAAAGAACTTTTGACTTATCAAAGGATTTGCTAACCTTTGTGGCGTCTTATCTAGCAATCCGGGTTCTTGAGACTTAGCTTCTCAGGGGTTTGGATCTTTTATCCGAATTCTGATCATATTGGCTTTCTTGGGTTTTTGTCAATCTAGTTGTGGGTTTTTCTAGCTTGATCTAGAAGGGTTCTCATCATTATACTCACCTGGAAGATCCACTTTATAAGCCTTGTCATTAATACGCTCAAGAATATGAAATGGACCATCTCTTCGAGGGTGCAACTTAGATTTCCTCTGGGCTGGAAACCTCTCCTTACGCATGTGAACCCAAAACCAATCGCCGGGTTCAAAAATCACACGTTTCCTAGCCTTATTAGCTTGAGTAGCGTACTGCTCATTCTTCTTCTCAATGTGAAGCCGCGCTTTCTCATGAATGGACTTTATCAACTCGGCTTTCTTTTGACCATCCAAGCTAGCTCTAGCATCAACAATAAAGCAAAGAAAAACAACTTTCTCTATACAAAAAGAACATTTCTTATAACTAGCATACAACTTTTCTTGGCTCAAAATATCTAGCACACATCGTAAATGCTCAATATGCTCATCTAAAGTCTTGTTGTACACTAGAATATCATCAAAATAAACAACAATAAATTGACCTATAAATGCACGCAACGCATGATTTATTAATCTCATAAAAGTACTAGGTGCATTAGTAAGGCCAAAAGGCATAACTAACCATTCATACAATCCATATTTGGTGATAGCCACTTTTTAAATCAATTTTAGAAAATAAACAAGCTCCATGCAATTCATCTAGCATATCATCTAACCTAGGAATGGGATGGCAATATTTTACCGTAATATTATTGATGGCTCGGCAATCAACACACATTCTCCAATTCCCATCCTTCTTTGGTGCTAGTAGCACTGGTACTGCACATGGACTCATGCTCTCTCTCACGTACCCCTTGCTCATTAGCTCTATAACTTGCCTTTGAAGCTCTTTGGTCTCCTCGGGATTACTTCAATAGGCAGGCCTATTGGGTATGACAGCTCCTGGAACGAAATCTATTTGATGCTCAATTCCTCTAATGGGTGGTAAGCCAATAGGCATTTCCTCCGGAAACACATCTTCAAACTCCTGTAATAAAGAAGTAACAACACTAGAAAGAGAAGGATTAATGTCATCAAAGGTTAGATATGATTATTTGAACATGAGCAAAACCATGAAATGGCTTGCTTTATATGCTTTTGTAATCTCACCCACTCCTGCAAAGAAGTTCTTTTTTACTCTTCCCTCTTTCTCACTCTCTTTCTTTTTCTTTTCATAACTCTCGACCTCACTCTTTTTATTTTGTCTTTGTTTTTCCCTCATCTTTGTTTGGTCCTCGTAGACCTCTTTCGGTGTTAAAGGAACAAGCGTCACGGTTCTCCCATTTTTGACAAAGCTATATCTATTCCTAAACCCATCATGTGTCAACTTCCTATCATACTGCCATGGCCTTCCCAATAATAAATGCCCAGCATGCATAGGAACTACGTCACAAAGCACCTCATCACTATACTTTCAAATAGTAAATGTTACCAATACTTGCTTATTAACTTTGACCTCTCCACAATCATTTAACCACTGCAATCTGTAAGGCCTGGGATGCGTTAGCAACGGTAACCCTAACTTCTCTATAAGGGTAGTACTAGCTACATTGGTGCAACTCCCACCATCTATTATCATACTACACACCTTATTATTCACAATGCATCTAGTATGGAAGATGTTCTCTCTCTGCTGCTCCATGTCATCAACACTCATTTGTGTACTCAAAGCACGCCTAGCAACTAGGGATTCACCTTTCGCAGGGTATTCTACTTCATCATCATCACTAGCATCTATCAACGCTGGCGTCTCCCCACCATCACTCTCACTCTCACTCACTAATTCTCCACTATCTTGCATCACCATAACTCTCTTATTTGGGCATTGAGAAGCAATGTGTCCAGAACCCAAACACTTGAAGCACTTGATGTCCCGATTCTTTGGTGGTTGAGATTCAGCCTTAGATTTGTTTTTGATACTGAAATCTTCTTTTGCGTTAGGTGGTTCAGTCTTGATACCTTCATGTCGTCTCTCATTATTACTCCACTTCGGTTTCCATGGATTTGAAGAAGCCGAAGTATATCTTACTGTACCCTTCCTCTTTAATTGCCTCTCCACCTTCATAGCCATGTGGACCATATCCTTCAACTCCACATAATGCTGTAGCTCCACTACATTGGCAATATCTTTATTCAATCCGGTCAAAAATCGTGCCATTGTAGCTTCCCTATCTTCCTCTACATTAGCCCTAATCATAGCAATCTCCATCTCTTTATGGTAATCCTCTACACTCCGGATCATGTGATCCGAGTGCTCGAGCATTCAAGATCCATTGCTTGTTCCTGAAGGGCCAATTACGAGAGCACGAGCTAAGAAGATCAACGAAGCAATGCAAGAATTTATTCAAGCCACTTTGGATGACTTCAATTCAAATTCAATTTGCAAGGGTCTACTATTAAAGATGGGCTTGAATGAGGAGGAACCAGCCTTGATACACTTGATTCGGGCTAACGAGGTGGCGAGCATCGGAGAGAATGATTTTTGAAGTATAATAAAGGCAAGAAGAGTAATTCTAAATTTGTAGATGCATTCCTTACGTCGAGAGCTTCGAAATGGTATATTGTGGGTTAAAATCCGACATCATATGACCAAGTTATGGCCCGTTTAAAATAAGAGGCTTTGCAGGCCAAGGCCCTGCGGGTCCTGCGGGTCTAGGTTTTTAATTTTAGGGTTTTCTCTTATTTTTAAGTTAGATTAGGGTTAGCCACCTTATATAAACACTCCTTTATGTTATTTTAAAGAGGCTTTTGACATTATTAAGTTTAATATCATTGAGAGGATTTTCTCAACTTGTTCTTGAAAGAAATTTTGACTTATCAAAGGATTTGATAACCTTTGTGGCGTCTTATCTAGCAATCCGGGTTCTTTGGACTTAGCTTCTCAAGGGTTTGGATCTTTTATCCGAATTCTGATCATATTGGCTTTCTTGGGTTCTTGACAATCTAGTTGTAGGTTTTTCTAGCTTGATCTAGAAGGGTTCTCATCAGTCTATAGTTCCTTTAATCCTTTGTTTCTCTTCATTCTTTTCTTCATATGCTTAAGAGCATCACAAACCCCTGTTACCTTTAAGTCTTTCGCCAGATGTTTGCATAATCCTTGCATAAACTGGTCTGTTTTCAAGTCTTCCATTGCAACCAAATGTGGGCCATATCAAGAGAGCTCATCAAATTTCTTAATGTACTCCAATACAAACATCCTTCCTTGCTGTATATAAGCAAATTCTCTTCTTTTAACTGAGCGAACTGTCTATGAAAAGTATTTGTTGTAAAAGTGTTCTTTAAATTCCCCCCATTGCATTATTGCTTCATTATAAAATCGATTGATAAAATCCCACCAGTATTCTGCAGCTCCTCGTAGCATAAAAAAGACGCAAGGGACTTTCTCTTCTTCCGATACTTTTGCTACTCCTATCATCCTTTCCATGGTTCGCAACCATTGGTCTGTTGCAATAGGATTAGCACCTCCTTCAAATATATGTCACGCCCCGCAAAACACCTTGCTGGATCGTGCGGCCTTAAGTGCCCAAACCTCGCGTTTATGGACCTAAGTCAGCCTAAACCAAGACCTCACTCTAATGGTTGCTGAGTTTGAAAGTCGAGACACACTCGAACGCTCAAGCTAGGGAGGAAAGAACTTGTATTGCTTCGGAAGAGCTTTGATTACAACCTATGCTAGTTATCTATGTTTTTCTGTACATTTCCTTAGTTACTTGGCCAAATGAGGGCCTCCTCTATTTATAGGTACATGGATGAGTCTAGAGCCTACTCAACTCCCACCTGGATTTAATCTTCTAAATTCTCTCCCTACGCTTTGTTTTGCCTGAGCATGTTCATCCCTTCTAACTTCCCTTTCCAAGAGACGTGCAACAAGGTCTGTTCATCGATTAATTGCAAATTGTTCTCTTAAAGTTTCTCTATTAACCTTAGCACTTGACATCTTGTCGAGTTTTTGATCTAGCTTCTACATGTCACATAGATCAAATATAAGATTTATAAATAACAAAATTCTAAATTCTTACCAGAAAGCCAAGCCATTGTCCTTCCTTTAACTTGTGCATATGGACGGTCTGTAGAATCGCTTCAAACCTTGGGCTATAATACCAAATTTGTAACATCCCACTTTTATTACTTAAAATAAGATGATTTATTTGAAAACATTTAAGATCTTATTATTTATTTATAAAAAAATCAAATACTGAGGTCCCGTTCAGTTCTGCCCGAGGTGGTATAATTTGTGATAAGTTTCTTGTCTTCTGGATACAAAAGAAAAAACATCTTTCAAAACCATGGCTTCATCTTAATCTCAACCTACAGATCTGATGTGATCCGAGTGCTCGAGCATTAAAGATCCGTTGCTTGTTCCAGAAGGGCCAATTACGAGAGCACGAGCTAAGAAGATCAAGGAAGCCATGCAAGGATTTATTCAAGCTACTTTGGATGACTTCAATTCAAGTTCAATTTGCAAGAGTCCAATATTCAAGATGGGCTTGAACGAGGAGGAACCAGCCTTGGTACAATTGATTCGGGCTAACGAGGTGGCGAGCATCGGAGAGAATGATTTTTGAAGTATAATAAGGGCCAGAAGAGTAATTCTAAATTTGTAGATGCATTCCTTACGTCGAGAGCTTCGAAACGATATATTGTGGGTTAAAATCCGATATCATATGACCAAGTTATGGCCCGTTTAAGATAAGTGGCTTTGCGGGACAAGGCTCGCGGGTCCCGCGGGTCCAGGTTTTTAATTTTAGGGTTGTCTCTTATTTTTAAGTTAGATTAGGATTAGCCACCTTATATAAACACTCCTTTATGTTATTTTGAAGGAGACTTTTGACATTATTGAGTTTAATATCATTGAGAGGATTTTCTCAACTTGTTCTTGAAAGAACTTTTGACTTATCAAAGGATTTGCTAACCTTTGTGGCGTCTTATCTAGCAATCCGGGTTCTTGAGACTTAGCTTCTCAGGGGTTTGGATCTTTTATCCGAATTCTGATCATATTGGCTTTCTTGGGTTTTTGTCAATCTAGTTGTGGATTTTTCTAGCTTGATCTAGAAGGGTTCTCATCAGTTGGTATCAGAGCTTAGGCACCAAGGTCAGATTCATCTATCTTTATTATTTTTTTTTTCTCATTCTTGTTTGGGATTTTTCATTCTTGTTCTCAAAAAAAAAAAAAACCTTGAACAGTATCGTATGAACAGTGCCGTATGAACAGTATCGCATGAACAGTACCGCATAAACAGTATCGCATGAACAGTATTTTTAGGGTTTTCTTATATCAATTTTGCATCCTTGTGGTTTCTTTCCTTAACTTCATAAATTTTACCTTTTCCCCTAAATTCATTCAAATTTCAATTATTTAAGGATTACAAAAAAAAAAAGAGCAAAAAAAAAAAAAGAAAAAAAAAAAGAAAAATCACATTAATAATAACCATATTGGGTGATCTCCTTTGTGTTCTTGGTTTTATTATTCTTGTTTCTTATATTCTTGTTCGTTTGTTTCCTTTTTCCTTTTTCTTGTTTCTTGAACTGTGATTGTTAGAGGGATTATACTTTGGTACCTTCCCTTGATTGAGTTTTTAGTTCCTAAAGAACTTGATTGAGAAAATATAAGAGCGGTAAAAGGCAAGAGTGTGTGAGCACAGCTTCGGGTAAAAGCCTATTTGAGTGTAAACACGAGTGGAGTGGCATCGCGAGTGTAAACACGTGAGGCTTGTGAGGTTCATTGTTGTTTTTCTATTTTGCTAACATCTCTTTGCAGATTCAAATAACTAATATGGATGATAAAAGTGAGGCGCAACCTTCTACGGTAGACTTTACTTTCACTTTGAAGGCAATGCACCAGGCATTTGAAAAGATGAATGCGAGGTTTGATGAGATGGGAAGCCAGTTGAGGCAACATGGAGCGGCTATTGAGGGTATTCAGAAGGAGCAAACTAGTAGAGAGCGTAACAGGGCTAGACATGATGAAGCAAGACATAATGGGAGAAATAATAGGCATAGATACGAGCCTATAGCTGAGTATGAGTGATAGTATTAAATTTGGGAAGATGATGGTGATGATCGAGCATCCGAAATAGAAAGGGATAGAGTAAGATATAGAAGAGGGAGACAAGAGAGGGGGTATAGGAGAGATGAGGAGGATAGAGATTTAGGCAAAATCAAAGTGACTATTCCTTCATTTCAAGGAAGGAGTAATCCAGAGAGGCTTACTTGGAGTGGGAAAAGAAGGTTGAGTTGATCTTTGATTGTCACAATTATTCGAGAGGAGAAAAAGGTAAAGCTAGCAGTTATTGAATTCACTTGACTATGCTATTATTTGGTGGGATCAATTGGTGAATAATAGGAGGAGGAATCGAGAAAGGCCTATAGCTACATGGGGAGAGTTGAGGACGTTTATGAGGAAGCGGTTCATTCCTAATCATTACTATAGGGATCTTTATCTTAAGCTACAAAGCCTTACCCAAGGATCGATGAGTGTAGAGGATTACCATAAAGAGATGGAGATCGCTATGATTAGGGCTAATGTAGAGGAAGATAGGGAAGCTACAATGGCACGATTTTTGACCGGATTGAATAAAGATATTGCCAATGTAGTGGAGCTACAGCATTATGTGGAGTTGGAGGATATGGTCCACATGGCTATGAAGGTGGAGAGGCAATTAAAGAGGAAGGGTACAGTAAGGTATACTTCGGCTTCTTCAAATCCATGGAAACCGAAGTGGAGTAATAATGAGAGACGACATGAAGGTATCAAGACTGAACCACCTAAGGCAAAAGAAGATTTCAGTATCACAAACAAATATAAGGCTGAATCTCAACCACAGAAGAATCAGAACATCAAGTGCTTCAAGTGTTTGGGTTCTAGACATATTGCTTCTCAGTGCCCAAATAAGAGAATTATGGTGATGCAAGATAGTGGGGAATTAGTGAGTGAGAGTGAGAGTGATGGTGGAGAGATGCTAGAGTTGATTGATGCTAGTGATGATGATGAAGTAAAATACCATGCGACAGGTGAATCCCTAGTTGCCAGGTGTGCTTTGAGTACACAAATGAGTATTGATGACATGGAGCAGCAGAGAGAGAACATCTTCCATACTGATGTATTGTGAATAAAAAGGTGTATAGTATGATAATAGATGGTGGGATTTGCACCAATGTAGCTAGTACTACCCTTGTAGAGAAGTTAGAGTTACCCTTGCTAATGTATCCTAGACCTTATAGATTACAGTGGTTAAATGATTGTGGAGAGGTCAAAGTTTATAAACAAGTATTGGTAACATTTACTATTTGGAAGTATAGTGATGAGATGCTTTGTGACGTAGTTCCTATGCATGCTGGGCATTTATTATTGGGGAGGCCATTGCAGTATGACAGAACGGTAACACATGATGGGTTTAGGAATAGATATAGCTTTGTAAAGGATGGGAGAACCGTGACGCTTGTTCCTTTAACACTAGATGAGGGAACAAGAAAGACAAAATAAAAAGAGTGAGGTCGAGAGTTATGATAAGAAAAAGCAAGAGAGTGAAACTAAAAGTGAGAGAAAAGAAAAGAGTGACAATGAGGGTAGAGCGAGAAAGAACTTCTTTGCAGGAGTGGGCGAGATTAGGAAAGCATATAAAGCAAGCCATTTCATGGTTTTGCTCGTGTTCAAAGAATCATATCTAACCTTTGATGACATTAATCCTTCTCTTTCTAGTGTTGTTACTTCTTTGTTACAGGAGTTTGAAGATGTGTTTTCGGAGGAAATGCCTATTGGCTTACCACCCATTAGAGGCATTGAGCATCAAATAGATTTCGTACCAGGAGCTGTCATACCCAATAGGCCAGCCTATAGAAGTAATCCCGAGGAGACCAAAGAGCTTCAAAGGCAAGTTATAGAGCTGATGAGCAAGGGGTACGTAAGAGAGAGCATGAGCCCATGTGCGTATGCAGGTGCTACTAGTACCAAAGAAGGATGGAAATTGGAGAATGTGTGTTGATTG
The DNA here is from genome assembly GCA_030449835.1 of Clausena lansium. Lineage (NCBI taxonomy): Eukaryota > Viridiplantae > Streptophyta > Magnoliopsida > Sapindales > Rutaceae > Clausena > Clausena lansium. Next base: position 67,485 of record JASUUF010000394.1, read on the forward strand.
CCGAGCCATCAATAATATTACGGTAAAATATCGCCATCCCATTCCTAGGTTAGATGATATGCTGGATGAATTGCATGGAGCTTGTTTATTTTCTAAAATTGATTTAAAAAGTGGCTATCACCAAATTCGTATGAGAGAAGGTGATGAATGGAAAACTGCCTTTAAGACCAAATATGGATTGTATGAATGGTTAGTTATGCCTTTTGGTCTTACTAATGCACCTAGTACTTCTATGAGATTAATAAATCATGTGTTGCGTGCATTTATAGGTCAATTTGTTGTTGTTTATTTTGATGATATTCTAGTGTACAACAAGACTTTAGATGAGCATATTGAGCATTTACGATGTGTGCTAGATATTTTGAGCCAAGAAAAGTTGTATGCTAGTTATAAGAAATGTTCTTTTTGCATGGAGAAAGTTGTTTTTCTTTGCTTTCTTGTTGATGCTAGAGCTAGCTTGGATGGTCGAACGACAGCGGAGTTGATAAAGTCCATTCATGAGAAAGCGCGGCTTCACGTTGAAAAGAAGAATGAGCAGTACGCTACTCAAGCTAATAAGGGTAGGAAATGTGTGATTTTTGAACCCGGCGGTTGGGTTTGGGTTCACATGCGTAAGGAGAGGTTTCCAGCCCAGAGGAAATCTAAGTTGCACCCTCGAGGAGATGGTCCATTTCAGATTCTTGAGCGTGTTAATGATAATGCTTATCAAGTGGATCTTCCTGGTGAGTATAACGTGTCTGCTACCTTTAATGTTTCTGATCTTTCTCCCTTTGATGCAGGTTCAGATTCGAGGACGAATCCTTTTGAGAAGAGGGGAATGATGTGATCCGAGTGCTCTCGAGCATTAAAGATCCGTTGCTTGTTCCGGAAGGGCCAATTACGAGAGCACGAGCTAAGAAGATCAAGGACGCCATGCAAGGATTTATTCAAGCTACTTTGGATGACTTCAATTCAAGTTCAATTTGCAAGAGTCCAATATTCAAGATGGGCTTGAACGAGGAGGAACCGACCTTGGTACAATTGATTCGGGCTAACGAGGTGGCGAGCATCGGAGAGAATGATTTTTGAAGTTATATAAGGGCCAAAAGAGTAATTCTAAATTTGTAGATGCATTCCTTACGTCGAGAGCTTCGAAACGATATATTGTGGGTTAAAATCCGATATCATATGACCAAGTTATGGCCCGTTTAAGATAAGTGGCTTTGCGAGGCCAAGGCTCATGGGTCCTGCGGGTCCAGGTTTTTAATTTTAGGGTTTTCTCTTATTTTTAAGTTAGATTAGGATTAGCCACCTTATATAAACACTCCTTTATGTTATTTTGAAGAGAGACTTTTGACATTATTGAGTTTAATATCATTGAGAGGATTTTCTCAACTTGTTCTTGAAAGAACTTTTGACTTATCAAAGGATTTGCTAACCTTTGTGGCGTCTTATCTAGCAATCCGGGTTCTTGAGACTTAGCTTCTCGGGGGTTTGGATCTTTTATCCGAATTCTGATCATATTGGCTTTCTTGGGTTTTTGTCAATCTAGTTGTGGGTTTTTCTAGCTTGATCTAGAAGGGTTCTCATCAAGATCTATCTCCTATTTCTATGTCTTCTACTTTGTCTTTACCCAAATCTTGCACAAAACATACGGCTTCTAAAATAGAAAACCTTGTTGAATATAGTTATATTCCTGAGTCTGCACAGATTTCTGTGTCTTCCATGCCTTTACTTAGCCCTTACCATCTGTACAAAAGAGAAAATTCCTTAACTCGAGGAATTAGAACTCTCATCCATACTGATAGAGACTGCTCAAAAGAATATGTCCAGTCTTCTAGACTAGACCAGTGCGCTTTATCAGCCTCCCAAGCAGAGTAGTATGTTACTCTTGAGATTCCACCCGAATTAATTGTTCAGTGGAAACGAAAAGGGTATACTCACCTCCATCTTGGTGGTGTTCGACTCATCCTTACACTCCATGGCCGTAAAGGTCTAGGGTTACTGACAGGACTTGCCTTTGCTAGATACTCGTTTCAAAGAGTTACTCGTTTCAAAGAGTATCAACATGCTGTTATTGGCACAGTCCTCACAACTCTGCATGCAGGAAGTGTTCTACTCACTTTCTATCCCAATTTCAATTTGTCACTCAACGATGCCAACCTTCCTACAATCTTGAAGGTTCAAGTACAGATCTAGGGAGCATAACAGACTGTCACTTCGAAGATAGCAACTCTGCATCACCAGCTTGTCTACCGATTGCAGAACCATGCTCTTGATCTTCCAACAGCACAGTCTTCACATGATGCTTTGATGATCCTAGCAGATACTGAGACAACTCTTTCCATAGTTCAGATTCCTAGACAACTTCAGAAGCATGAACTCCTAAAACTCATGCCTCTTGAATTACTATCCAACTATAAGAAGTACCACCAGAATTCTCAGCCACTTCAAACTTCTGATGCTATGTTCGAGAAAAGATCAGACGGCTTGGTTAGAATGACTTTCCATCCACCATCTTCGGAATAAGCACCCAGAGTTTCTTTCTCTTACACATCAATGATCACAGCAGTTCCAACTGCACAAGAAAAGATCCCCATCCACAGCTTTGCTTCAACAGGATATCCAATATATCCTCCAAGCTGTCCTTGCCTCGATGATTACTCTCATGATGAGGACGATGCTCCTAAGCGTCGCAGAAAGAAAAAGGTTAGCAGGACTCCTGCTACTTGCAAACCCCTCAAACCTTTTCCTTCTGATCATCCTGAGTCTATGTCACCTTTACCTATCTACACCAAAGGCCTAAAAATCCTCAGACAAGAGAACCTCTTGCCTTCCTCACCTCAACCACCCTTGATTAAGTCCTGTATGATGTTCTCATCTTCATCCAGTACTTACAACAGTCAGTTTCCTTCCCTTGATAAACACATGGATCCAACATCTAAGGTTGTTACAAAACCTTATGTTCATGGTCCTGTTGCTCCTACTGGTCAACCTAAAGAACCAAAACCATTCGAGTCTGTTCTCAACTGGCAAACTCAGAATGCCGAGAGCGAGAATGCTTTGTTGCGGACACGATTCACACCAAAGTAGATGCGGTTGCTACACAAGTTCAACATACATCCTAGCAAGTTACTTCTGTTGTCTCTCAGCTAGACAAGATGTATGTAGACATGAACAACAGAGCCATTCAGCTTGACAACGAACTCTGATCTATAATAAAAAACAATATCTTAATAAAAAAGAAGCTGAAATCCGCAGTCTTAATGCGGAACTTACTCGTATAGATGCAGAAAGGCATTTCCAGCAACCACAGTTGGCTAAGTCAGCTCCTCTGCCATTTCAACTATCTACTTTCAAGACATACCAACCTTTCTATACACCATCCTTATACAAGCCTTTTAACCAGAGTCCCATGTTTGGTCTATCTCATGCCTCTAACCCAACTCAAGCTCAGTCATCCTCTAGACCAAAAAGAACTACACCCAAACCACAAAAGACTCCTGTCCCTAGTCCAGTTCCCACTCCAGAACATACTCCATCTCATGTTTCAGATACACAATCTGATTCATCTTCAGAACCACATCCTCCAGATTCTAAACAGAAGGCACCACTTCACCAGTATTCTTCTCAGCCTCCGCTTATGATGGAAACTCCATCTCCATCTTCTTCTAGTCACTCTGAGCAATCTTTTGCTTCTCAGCCTGATGACTCCTCTTCCACAGCTCAGTCTGTCCCGACTTCCTCAGAGTCTTCCTCAAATTCCTCCTGTTCAGCACTTACAGAGACTGAACCTGCAACCTCTTCTGATTCTGAGTCAGAATTTACAGACATTTCCAGACTCCTTATGGTCGAGCCTTCCACTAGTTCTACTTCTCCTACTTCTCCGTGAAACAAACCAACAAACTTTAGTGGTGGGACAGGCTCCCTAGCCACTTGATTAAAAACAAACAAAAGGCCTAAAAATCCTCAGACAAGAGAACCTCTTGCCTTCCTCACCTCAACCACCCTTGATTAAGTCCTGTCTGATGTTCTCATCTTCATCCAGTACTTACAACAGTCAGTTTCCTTCCCTTGACAAACACACGGATCCAACATCTAAGGTTGTTACAAAACCTTATGTTCATGGTCCTGTTACTCCTGCTGGTCAACCTGAAGAACCTAAGCCGTTCGAGTCTGTTCTTAACTGGCAAACTCAGAATGCCAGAGCCCAGAATGCTGTTCTGGAACAGATTCACACCAAAGTAGATGCGGTTGCTACACAAGTTCAGCATACATCCCAGCAAGTTACTTCTGTTGTCTCTCAGCTAGACAAGATGTATGTAGACATGAACAACAGAGCCATTCAACTTGACAAAGAACTCATATCTATGATAACACAGAATATCTGGGGTCATGAGTTTAACAAAAAGAAGCTGAAATCCGTAATCTTAAGGCGGAACTTGCTCGTATAGATGCAGAAAGGCATTTTCAACAACCACAGTTGGCTAAGTCAGCTCCTCTTCCATTTCAACCATCTACTCTTAAGACATACCAACCTTTCTATACACCATCCTTATACAGGCCTCCTGACCTGAGTCCCATGTTTGGTTTATCTCATACCTCTGACCCAACTCCAACTCAGTCCTCCTCTAGACCAAAAAGAAATACACCAAAACCCCAAAGGACTCCTGTCCCAACTCCTGTTCCTAGTCCAGTTCCCACTCCAGAACATACTCCATCTCATGTTTCAGATACACAGTCTGATTCATCTTCAGCACCACATCCCCCCATTCTAAACGAAGGCACCCGGTTCACCAGTATTCTTCTCAGCCTCCGCTTATGATGGAAACTCCATCTCCATCCTCTTCTAGTCACTCTGAGCAATCTTTTGCTTCTCAGTCTGATGACTTCTCTTCCACAGCTCAGTTTGTCCCGACTTCCTCAGAGTCTTCCTCAGCAATTACAGAGACTGAACCTGCAACTTCTTCTGATTCTGAGTCAGAATTTGCAGACATTTCCAGACTCCTTATGGTCGAGCCTTCCACTAGTTCTCCTTCTCCTGGTCCTCCTTATGTTGATGAACCAAATGATGATGAAGGTTCCACTCATGGCGACCATGCTGCCTCCACAGGAGCTTCACACAACTCATCAAAACCAGCAAGTTCTCACTGGTTTACATTTGATGATATTCCACGCACAAAATGGCCAGAAGGATTCCAAGAATTTACTGCTTGGGTCAATGTTCACCTGCTTCAACTAGGGGCCACAACTCTTAAAGTACTACAAGAGTTCAGTTCTCGGTTTACTGGCTCTCTCCGAGATTGGTTTGATAGCGTGGGTCCTTATCGCCAACTCCAATTTGTTCAGTTTCCAGAGGTGTCCACTGCGTTGGGCATAATTTATGATCAATTTATTGGAGAACCTACTGCAGCAACAGAGCTTGCTCGTAGAGAATACATGCGAGATGAAATGTTGTTCCTTACGCGAGAAAGATCTTGATTTTCACAACAAGCGTATGTCAACTCTCTTATATAAGCTCAATGGCTATAATGATCCTACACTGAAGCATGTCTTCATCGCTTCTATCGCTAAGTAATTACATCCTGTGCTTCAAAGGCTTATCACTGTCAATCAGTTAAATGTTGCAGACATATCGCTCGGCAAGATCTATCAATTAGTCGTTAATGCTCTTGAACGACTATGTGAGCAAAAAGAGTTTTTGAGAGATCTCATTGACAACAAACAACCTTTTCAGACTGCTTGCAAGAAGCCTCATCTCAAGATCAAATGCAAGTCCGAAAAAGATTGTCACTGTCCCTCTAAAAAGACAGCTCACTTCCGCAAGTTCCAGTACAGACGGTCCAGATCTAGTTCATCCAAGAAGAAGCCCTACCGCTTTTTCAGAAAGAAGGATCCATCCCAGATGCACAAAACTAAAGATTCTCGCTGCTTCATTTGCAGAAAGCGAGGTCATTTTGCAAAGAATTGTCCTCACAATCAGGATAAAGCTGTGCGTCTTATTCAACACCTTCAACAATCGTCAATGTTATCTGACTCCGAAGATGTTGAATCTGTTTATACAGAACAGAATGAGTATGATGACCAAACTGCCTTTGCCATCAGCAATGATTCAACTCATGCACTTCCAATTGAAGACACAGTTCCTGTCATCAGCTGTGCTCAACCAGTCATGACATCCTCCAGTGTAAAAACACCGGTTCCATCAATCCGCATTCAAATCCTTTCTTCCATGTTTGCTAAACCTAAACCTCTTATCGGATTTATTGACACTGGAGCCCAAAAGAGTATGCTTAATCCTAACATTCTTCCATCTTCTTGTTGGGAAAAACATACTGAGTATTTCAAAGCCGCCAATGGCGATATTTTTCATACCTCTTTGATTACCAAACAACCCATTGGTATTCAATTCTTCCAAAATTGTGTTCTTTGGACAAAAGTGGTTGGTTCAACCCTTCCTGATAAAGACCTTCTCATAGGTTTTGATCTTCTTCATCAAATGTCCAAATTACAGATAATGGCCACAGGGATTCGATTTAAACATATGTTTCTTCCATACACAGACACCCTTAAAGCTTGTATGCTCTTTCAGACACACAAGCCCCATATCAAACATTCCAAGAAAAGTTTCTACCTTTTTGTCCTGAAAATCATAGTCAGTTTATTCATCCTTTTCCTTTATGGAAGAATTCTCAGTTCTTTATTAAGCTTCATTTTAAGCTTAATGAGGATATCAATCCTACAAAGGCCACTCATCCAGGGATGACTCTGATGTGATCCAGAGTGCTCAGAGCATTAAAGATCCGTTGCTTGTTTCAGAAGGGCCAATTACGAGAGCACAAGCTAAGAAGATCAAGGAAGCCATACAAGGATTTATTCAAGCTACTTTGGATGACTTCAATTCAAGTTTAATTTGCAAGAGTCCAATATTCAAGATGGGCTTGAATGAGGAGGAACCAGCCTTGGTACACTTGATTCGGGCTAACGAGGTGGCGAGCATCGGAGAGGATAGTTTTTGAAATATAATAAGGGCCAGAAGAGTAATTCTAAATCTGTAGATGCATTCCTTACGTCGAGAGCTTCGAAACGGTATATTGTGGGTTAAAATCCGACATCATATGACCAAGTTATGGCCCGTTTAAAATAAGAGGCTTTGCAGGCCAAGGCCCTGCGGGTCCTGCGGGTCTAGGTTTTTAATTTTAGGGTTTTCTCTTATTTTTAAGTTAGATTAGGATTAGCTACCTTATATAAACACTCCTTTATGTTATTTTGAAGAGACTTTTGACATTATTGAGTTTAATATCATTGAGAGGATTTTCTCAACTTGTTCTTGAAAGAACTTTCGACTTATCAAAGGATTTGCTAACCTTTGTGGCGTCTTATCTAGCAATCTGGGTTCTTGAGACTTAGCTTCTCAAGGGTTTGGATCTTTTATCTGAATTCTGATCAAATTGGCTTTCTTGAGTTTTTGTCAATCTAGTTGTTGTTATAAAATAAATAAATAGATAGAATAGATTAGCGTACCTTATTACGTAACTCAGTAGATAAAATTTTATACTAATGGAGACACTTGAAACAAGTACCTCACAATGAGCTTATAACAATTATATTATAAACTCTTTTGTTTTCATTAATTTTCAACTTCCATATATTAACATATAATACACATATTTATAGGCTAATCAAAGGGAGAGGGGTTGTCAAATTTTCAATGTGGGATTCCCCACCAAAATGAGAATTCAAACATTTACAACACTCCCCCTTTTGGATTCATTATTTTGTTGCATACATGTATTGGATGTGCTTAATACTGCCTCGTTAAAACCTTGCCAGTAAAACCCAGGGGGACAAAACCTGGTCGAAGGAAAAAGAGTACAGTGCACATTTGTCAAATATAGCAGCAAAAACCTTTATCTTCAAAATATGCTCCCCTGGATGAAGTATTTCATCAAATGGCTTATGTCAATTTGCTGAGTCGACGCATGCCAATATTATGGACTAATTTTTCAAACGTTGATGTGGGCAAAGCTTTAGTGAAAAGATCAGCAAAATTATCAGTGGAGCGAATCTGCTTGACATCAATTTTCTTGTCTTGCTGTAGCTCATGGGTGTAGAAAAACTTTGGTGAGATGTGCTTAGTTCTATCTCCCTTAATGTATCCTCCTCTAATTTGAGCAATACAAGCAGCATTATCTTCATAGATAATTGTTGGAATATCTATTACGGAGGTCAAATTGCACGTGCTCTGAATATGATGAATAATAGACCTCAACCAAACACATTCTCTCGCTTGCCTCATGCGGTGCAAGGATCTCTGAATGATTAGAAGAGGTGGCAACAAAAGTTTGCTTTGTAGATCGCCATGAAATTGCAGTACCATTATAAGTAAAAACATAACCTGTTTGTGAACGAGCCTTGTGGGGATCAGACAGATAGCCAGCGTCAGCATATCCAATAAGACCGGGATTATGTGTTAGTTCATTTGAATAGAATAATCTCAAATCAGTTGCTCCACGGAGATATCGAAAGATATGCTTGATGCCATTCCAGTGTCGTCTTGTTGGTCTTTGAGCTATACCTCGCTAACAGTTTACCGCGAATGCGATGTCCGGTCTAGTGCATTGAGCTAAATACAATAATGCACCTATTGCATTCAGATACGGTACTTACGGACCAAGTGTTTCTTCATCATCATCTTTGGGCCTGAATGGATCCTTTTAGGATCAAGAGATCGTACAATCATGGGAGTACTTAAAGGATATGCCTTATCCATATTAAATTTTTCAAGATTTTCTCAACATATGCAGTTGGTGGATAAGTATCCCATTTATCTTATGCTCGATCTGCGCAGCCGAGGCGATATTTAGTTTTTCCCAAGTCTTTCATCTCAAATTCCTTTTTCAAATATTCAGCAGTCTTGAGGAGCTCTTCGGGAGTTCCTATCAAATTCATATCATCAACATAAACTGCTATAATTGCAAATCCGGATTCAGATTTTTTACGATGAATACGCATGGACAAACAGGATCATTTTTGGATCCTTCTTTAATCAAATACTCACTCAATCGATTGTACCACATGCGTCCGGATTGTTTCAAGCCATATAATGATCGTTGCCACTTGATCGAGCCTTCGTTACGTTCTTTTCGTTTTAATGCTTCGGGCATTTTGAATCCTTCGGGGACTCTCATAAAAATATCGGTGTCAAGTGACCCATATAAGTACGTGATCACTACATCCATTAGGCGCATGTCTAGTCTTTCGAGAGACTCGCTAAACCGATCAAGAATCGAAACGTAATGGTATCCATCACTGGAGAATATGTATCCTCATAATCAATACCAGGTCTCTGTGAGAAACCTTGTGCGACTAGTCGTGCTTTGTATCTAGTGATTTCATTATGCTCATTACGTTTTCGTACAAATACCCATTTATATCCAACGGGTTTGACATCTTCTGGTGTCTGGACTACAGGTCCAAATACTTGGCGTTTGGCCAAAGAATTCAATTCTGCTTGAATTGCTTCTTTCCATTGGGGCCAATCATGTCTTTGTCTACACTCATCGACAGTTTGAGGCTCAAACTCTTTTGTAATTTCAGTAGCTACTGTAAAAGAAAATATATTGTCGATGATGATTTTATTACGGTCCCACATTTCATTCGTATAAGTAAAATTTGTAGACTTTTCTTTATTTCTAAAATCTTGTGCCTCTTCAGGGGCTATTGTCTCTACAGGGACTTTCGTCGCTTCAGGGACATGTGTCTCTTCAGGGACTATCTGTTCTTCTGGAACTGATAATTCAATTAATGTGGGAATACCTAATGCTCGAGCTTCATTTTCAACAGGATCCTGATTTTTCGTTTTCCTCTTCCGGGGAATAGTATCTTTACAACCAAGTGGTCTACCACGCTTCTGGCGTACAGTACATAACTCATTAGCTGCCTTTGCACTTGACTGTTCAGCAGGAACAATCACCCGGGCTGGTGTATTAGCAGCAGGTATATATGACTTGGTTACCTTTGACGCATCTACAAATGCATCTGGTAATTGATTTGCAATCTGTTGCAAATGTACTATCCTTCGCACTTCATTCTCACTTTGATTAGTACGAGGATCTAAGTGAGACATAGTGGGAACTTTCCAAATTAACTCATGCCTTACTTCAGGAGGCTTCTCTCCCCCTAATGATGGGAAAACTGTCTCATCAAAATGACAATCTGTAAAACGTGCAGTGAAAAGATCACCCGTCAGGGGTTCTAAATACCTGATAATAGAAGGTGAGTTAAAACCAACATATATTCCCAAACGTCGTTGAGATCCCATCTTTGTGCGTTGAGGAGGTGGTATGGGCACAAACACAGCACAACCAAAGGTGCGTAGATAGGAAATATCAGGCTGATGACCAAGTACAAGTTGGGATGGAGAATATTGATGATAAGCAGTGGGCCTGAGACGAATCAATGCTGTAGCATGCAAAACAGCATGGCCCCAAATAGATAATGGTAACTTTGTGCGCATGAGCAAAGTCCGAGCAATTATTTGTAATCGCTTAATCAATGATTCTGCCAACCCATTTTGTGTATGTACATAAGGAACCGGATATTCAACATCGATTCCCACTGATGTACAGTAGTCGTCAAAAGTCTTAGATGTAAATTCACCAGCATTGTCTACACGTATGGTTTTGATTGGATGGTCTGGGAATTGTGCTCTTAATCTTATGATTTGGGCCAATAATCTCGCAAAAGCAACATTGCGTGTAGATAGTAAACATACATGTGACCATCGTGCAGATGCATCAATCAAAACCATAAAATAGCGAAATGGTCCACTAGGTGGATGAATTGGTCCACAAATATCTCCTTGAATCCTTTGTAAAAAGGATGGAGATTCAATATCAACCTTTGATGGGGATGGCCTAATCACAAATTTTCCCTGTGAGCAAGCAGTGCAAACAATTTCATTTGATGAAAGAATCTTCTGGTTCTTTAGTGGATGTCCATGAGAATTCTCAATTATTCTACGCATCATCGTAGATCCTGGATGTCCAAGACGATCATGCCATAGCATAAATAATTTTGGATCTATGAACTTCTGGTTCATTACTGCATGGCTTTCTATGGCATTTATGATTGTGTAATATAATCCAGATGAGAAAGCTGGGAGTTTCTCTAAAATGTATTTCTTTCCTGAGACATTTTTAGTAATGCTCAGATACTCTATATTATTCTCATTTAATGTCTCAATATGATATCCATTTCGGCGGATATCACTAAAACTCAGCAGATTTCTTCTGGATCTTGCCGAAAATAAAGCTTTCTCAATTATCAATTTTGTTCCACTTGCTAACAGGATTATAGCTCTTCCAGAGCCTTCTATCAGGTCTGCAGGACCAGATATAGTGTTTACCTTTCCTTCAAATTCTTTTATCTCTAAGAAATACTTCTGGTCTTGAAGAATAGTGTGTGTGGTTGCACTATCAGCCAAACATACATCCCCAGTTTTCGCTCCCAAAACAGATAATTTATTTCTAAAATCCATAACCTTATAAAAGTTTAAATACATGCATATTATAAGATGTAGAAAAACACAAAAGGTAACACTAGTTTAGGATAATATAAGTCTAGTCACAAAATTATAAAAATCTATTACAACATAATACAAGCATGATTATGATAACTTAATCAATATTCTCACTCCTATTTCCAGTCAAGAAGTCACTAGCATCGAGGTGGGTACTCAGATCAATAGGATCAGAATCATTAACCAAATTGGTTTCAATCTTCCCTTTGCCCTTCTGGATGCTTGGTAGAGATCTACCGGATGTTTTTCCGTACGACAGGTACGCGACCAATGTCCTTTTCCTCCACATCGATAACATATATTGTCATTGTCTTTCTTAGGAGATTCACGTCTGACATCTTTCTTTTCTGGGCTTTTATCGTCTTGTCTTTTATAGACATTCCACTTCTGGTGGCGTCTATTGTTGTTGTTTCGATGTCCGCAGTGTCTATGACCATCATGAGGATAATAACCACGACCACGTCTTCCTCTTCTATTGCGTCTATAACTATTATGAGCATTTGCATTTGCTTCAGAAATGCTTGAGAACCCGATTGGTCGCATCTCATGATTTTTCAAAAGTAGCTCATTATTTTGTTCAGCCACTAAGAGACTCGGATATTAATTTCGAATATTTCGTGTATCGACGCTCTCGATATCGTTGCTGCAGAACCGGACTTGATGCATGGAAGGTCGAGAGCGTCTTTTCTAGTATAGCATTCTCGCTAATTTCCACACCACACAATTTCAGTTTGTGAGGTGATACGATATAATTCAGAATTATAATCATGCACTTTGGTGAAATCTTGTAGTCTTAATTGCGACCATTCATACTCGGCTCGTGGGAGGAATATATCCTTCGATGGTCATATCTCTCTTTCGATTCTTCCATAGAACTAATGGATCTTCCTCGGTTAGGTATTGAGTCTTCAGCGCTCCCGTAAATGATGTCCGAGGAAAATCATTGCTTTTGCCTTATCTTGCCTTGACGCATTATTCCTTGCCTTTATGGTATCTTCTAGATTCATGGCTTGCAGATGCATCTTAACATCCAGGGCCCAGGTTAGATAGTTTCTTAGGAAACTTCTAGGGCGGGAATTTGCAGATTTGTAAGGTTCGACATTTTCGTAGTACCTTATTATAAAGTAGAGGAAATTTATCAATTACTATATAGTAGTTAGAACTTCAGGTTCATGCTACCATTTATGCGAGCAATAATCTATATGTCATGCTTATCATGTGAAAAGATTAAGTATACTTCGTAAATATCTATTGTCTAACAATAATTAGATCGAATATGTAAATCTAACATATGACAAAGCAACCATAACAAGCATGCTTACAAACAAGACCTAAACTATTCATACGAAAGAAGCTATCGTGCGATAACGTGTTATAAAATAAATAAATAGATAGAATAGATTAGCGTACCTTATTACGTAACTCAGTAGATAAAATTTTATACTAATGGAGACACTTGAAACAAGTACCTCACAATGAGCTTATAACAATTATATTATAAACTCTTTTGTTTTCATTAATTTTCAACTTCCATATATTAACATATAATACACATATTTATAGGCTAATCAAAGGGAGAGGGGTTGTCAAATTTTCAATGTGGGATTCCCCACCAAAATGAGAATTCAATCATTTACAACAGTTGTGGATTTTTCTAGCTTGATCTAGAAGGGTTCTCATCAGACTCCCTCTGACCTCAAGCTAGCCCAAGATGAATGCAGCCAGCTTTTGTCACAAGGGTTAATTGAGCCCACAACCTCAAATTGGGCTTGCCAAGCCTTTTATGTTGAGAAGCGGTCAGAGATAGTTCGTGGTAAAAAGAGACTTGTGATAGACTACCAGCCCTTAAATTGTTTTCTATCTGATGCCAAGTTTCCTCTCCCAAAAATCCAATCCTTATTTGTCCACATCCGAGATGCAAAGATTTTTTCCAAGTTTGATCTCAAGGCCGGATTTTGGCAACTTGGCATTCATCCATCAGAAAGATACAAAACAGCTTTCTGTATCCCTAATGCTCATTACCAGTGGACGGTAATGCCTTTCAGTCTTAAAGTGGCACCTTCGCTTTTTCAAAAAGAGATGACACGGATTTTTGAACCTGTCCTCCATCATGCTCTTATCTACATTGATGACATCCTTTTGTTTTCTACTGATCACGAGACACACATGGAGTTACTTTCCACGTTTCACCAGATTGTGGATCAGTATGGCATTATGTTGTCGGCAAAAAAGAGCACTCTAGGCCAGACATCGGTTGAATTTCTTGGTATGGTCTTAAAAGACGGAAAGTATCATCCTGGGCCCCATATCGCCCAAGAACTGTTACACTTTCCAGATCACAATCTCACAAGAAAACAACTGCAGCAATTTCTAGGCATCATCAATTACCTCCGTGACTTTTTACCACATGTTGCGGTCTACACTAGTCCTCTCTCAATGATGCTAAAAAAGAGCGCCCCGCTTTGGGACCGGCTCGCATAACAACGGTCTGTCCAACAGCCTAAAGCAGATTGCACAATGCCTCCCCACTCAAAATACCAACTATCGGTCGACGAATCCTACACGGACGGATGCTAGTGATGAGTCTTCTGGGAGCTGTTCTCCTTGAAGAAATTAATGGTCATGAATTCTACTGTGCCCACGCCAGTGGTCAATTCAAGGATTCTGAAAAGCACTACCACGTTATCTACAAGGAGACCTTGGCCGTCAAATACGGCATTCAAAAGTTTGAATTTCATTTAATCGGACATAACTTTCTAGTTCGATTAGATAATTCAGCTTTTCCTAATATACTGAACTTCAAAAACAAGACGCTACCGGACAAACATCTTCTCAGACTAAAAAATTGGTTTGTCAAGTATGACTTCACAGTTCAGCATATAAAAGGGGATAAGAACCTGATCCCTGATCTTCTCACTGGACCCCTCCCAGTTACAACCTTGGTTACATCTGTTTCTATCTTCCCTCTCATAGCTATGGCTTCGCCTCTTCCAACCACCGCAACTACGAAAAAGACTTTTCCTCTGAACCTCTCTTTTCAGTCCCTTCACCAGATTCAGGACTTTGCCAAAAAATTCCTATTTCGCTACTTCACCAATATCTACCGTGGTCAACCTGCTGGTTTTCCCAGTTTCCATCTTGAACATCTTTTTCTCACCAGTTTTACTATTGATCCCAAACGGGATATCACTGAGGATGAACTTTGGTTCATTTGGTGCCTCACCACTTTGTATGCCACCAAATTGGTCTTTCCTTTTTATGCTATTCAGACTCTCCTCAATAGTCCACCACTTACAGGTTCGCTCTTATGGACTATCAGAAGAGCAATTCTAAATATGTAGATTCATTCCTTACGTCGAGAGCTTCGAAACGGTATATTGTGGGTCAAAATACGACATCATATGACCAAGTTATGGCCCGTTTAAAATAAATGGCTTTGCAGGCCAAGACCATGCGGGTCCTGCGGGTCCGGGTTTTTTATTTTAGGGTTTTCTCTTATTTTTAAGTTAGATTAGGGTTAGCCACCTTATATAAACACTCCTTTATGTTATTTTGAAGGGACTTTTGACATTATTGAGTTTAATATCATTGAGAGAATTTTCTCAACTTGTTCTTGAAAGAACTTTTGACTTATCAAAGGATTTGCTAACCTTTGTGGCGTCTTATCTAGCAATCTGGGTTCTTGAGACTTAGCTTCTCAAGGGTTTGGATCTTTTATCTGAATTCTGATCATATTGGCTTTCTTGAGTTTTTGTCAATCTAGTTGTGGGTTTTTCTAGCTTGATCTAGAAGGGTTCTCATCACCGATGGACAGGCGAAAAGATAGCGTGGTATGCGAGAAAGCAGTCAGACCCCTTTGCTGGTATATGGTCGTTTTGTTGGTCTTGGGTAACCCGATAGATGATATTGTTCATCGGGACGAATTGGTTCGTCTTTTGTACTCAACGTGAGTGGATATCCCCTGTGGTATCAGAGCCCCGTTCCCGTTCCTGCCCGAGGTGGTATAATTTGTGATTAGTTTCTTGTCTTCTGGATACAAAAGAGAAAACAACTTTCAAAACCATGGCTTTATCTTCATCTCAACCTACAGATCTATCTCCTATTTCTATGTCTTCTACTTTGTCTTTACCCAAATCTTGCACTAAACACATGGCATCTAAAATAGAAAACCTTGTTGAATATAGTTATATCCCTGAGTCTCGCACTGCATTTTCGAGTCTTCTATGCCTTTACTTAGTCCTTACCATCTCGTACAAAAGCGAAAATTCCTTAACCCGAGGAATTAGAACTCTCATCCACACCGATAGACTCGCTCCAAAAGAATATGTCCAGTCTTCTAGACTTGACCAAAGGCGCTTTATCGGCCTCCCAAGCAGAAAGCAGCGATGTATGTTACTCTTGAGATTCCACCCGAATTAATTGTTCAGTGGAAACGAAAAGGGTATACTCACCTCCATCTTGGTGGTGTTCGACTCATCCTTACACTCCATAGCCGTAAAGGTCTACCTGTTACAGCCAGGCTTGCACTGCTAGACACCAGATTCAAAGAGTATCAACATGCTGTTATTAGTACAGTCCTCACAACTCTGCACGCAGGAGGTGTTCTACTCACTTTCTATCCCAATTTCAATCTGTCACTCAACGATGCCAACCTTCCTACAATCTTGAAGGTTCAAGTACAGATCCAGGGAGCAGAATAGACTGTTACTTCTAAGATAGCAACTCTGCATCACCAGCTTGTCTACCGATTGCAGAACCATGCTCTTGATCTTCCAACAGCACAGTCTTCACATGATGCTTTGATGATCTTAGCAGACACTGAGACAACACCTTCCATAGTTCAGATTCCATGACAACTTCAGAAGCATGAACTCCTAAAACTCATGCCTCTTGAATGGCTATCCAACTATGAGAAGTTCCACCAGAATTCTCAGCCACTTCAAACTTCTGATGATATGTTCGAGAAAAGATCAGACGGCTCGGTTAGAATGACTTTCCAGCCATCATCTTCGGAACAGGCACCTAGAGTTTCTTTCTCTTACACATCAATGATCACAGCAGTCCCAACTGCACAAGAAAAGATCCCCATCCACAGCTTTGCTTCAACAGGATATCCAATTTATCCTACTCTGATACCAGTCGGGTTATCCTATACCAGTCGGGGATATCCACTCACGTTGAGTACAAAAGACGAACCAATTCGTCCCGATGAGCAATATCATCTATCGGGTTACCCAAGACCAACAAAACGACCATATACCAGCAAAGGGGTCTGACTGCTTTCTCGCATACCACGCTATCTTTTCGCCTGTCCGTCGGCTTTTCCTTAAGCATGAACAACGTAGTTACAGTCGTCGTTTCTCAACTGATGCAAGGGCTTTGGGTTTGGTAACCAACTAACTATACGAAACCTACACAAGGTTTTGTGTATAGGACGTACTCAACAAGGATAGAGATGAACAAACTCAGAGAAGAGTCTAACTTCTGGAATACTTAGAGAAAACAAGAGAAAGTTTAGAAGAAAACCATAAGGATTTCAAGTATATTTCAAGTATTCAAGTATATCTTACAAAAGGGGAGGAGTTTCCTTTATATAGGAAAAGCTCCGTGAAACAAACCAACAAACTTTAGTGGTGGGACAGGCTCCCTAGCCACTTGATTAAAAACAAACAAAAACTAAAAGTAGCTTTAAAAAAGCAATCTAACACGTGTGTGGTAGGACAGGACCCCTAACCACATGATTGCTAACAAACAAAAGATAAAAGTAGCTTTTGGAAAAGCAAAGCTACATTATTACAAACAAACAAAAGTCATAAAGTGACTTTATGAAAAGCAAACCAAAACAAGCCAAACCATTACATAAAGTGAGATGGGGACAGGTTCATGATGTCATCTTCACTGTCCATGTCATCATCACTAATATCGGCTGTTCCAAACACGTTGTGAGTAGATTCTGGTGGGTGTTCTACTGTGTAGGAGGAAGAGCCTGTAGGGCGAGGAGGTTGGCGGGGATGAGAGAGAAGATCGGAGAAAAGTCTTCGTAAGGATTTGCACTAGAGGATGGAACCGACGGGACTTCATGTCGAGGTCCTAGTGGAAGTGTGTTGAATATCTCGTTCTTTGGAGGAGGAACATGATTTAAGTCGAGGAGGAACTGCTTGAGTTCTTGAACAGTGGTAGGATCATGCTGAAGAGGAAAAGGATGAGGAAGGGTTTTCCATTCATATGCCTGGTCTTGTGTCCAAAATGATTGGGTAACAGGATGTTGGAAATATGCCCTATGAATAATGAAAACAGAGGTGAACTTATCTTTTTCATAGTCAGGAATATGAGAGAGATGAAGTCTTTCAGCAATCTGTTAGAATTGTCTTCTCCACCAAGGAATGGGGAGAACCATTCAAACATAGTCCATAAGAGCGAACCTGCAAGTGGTGGACTATTGAGGAGAGTCTGAATAGCATGAAAAGGAAAGACCAATTTGGTGGCATACAAAGTGTTGAGGCACCAAATGAACCAAAGTTCATCCTCAGTGATATCCCGTTTGGGATCAATAGTAAAACCGGTGAGAAAAAGATGTTCGGGATGGAAACCGGGAAAACCAAAGCGGGTTGACCACGGTAGATATTGGTGAAGTAGCGAAATAGGAATTTTTTGGCAAAGTCCCGAATCGGGTGAAGGGACCGAAAAGAGAGGTTCCGAGGAAAAGTCTTTTTCGTAGTTGCGGTGGTTGGAAGAGGCGGTTTATAGCTATGAGAGGGAAGATAGAAACAGATGTAACCAAGGTTGTAAGCTGGAAGGGGTCGAGTGAGAAGATCAGGGATCAGGTTCTTATCCCCTTTTATATGCTGAACTGTGAAGTCATACTTGACAAACCAATTTTTTAGTTTGAAAAGATGTTTGTCCGGTAGCGTCTTGTTTTTGAAGTTCAGTATATTAGGAAAAGCTGAATTATCTAATCGAACTAGAAAGTTATGTCCGATTAAATGAAATTCAAACTTTTGAACGCCGTATTTGACGGCCAAGGTCTCCTTGTAGATAACGTGGTAGTGCTTTTTAGAATCCTTGAATTGACCACTGGCGTGGGCACAAAGTAGAATTCATGACCATTAATTTCTTCAAGGAGAACAGCTCCCGCACTCATCACTAGCATCCGTCTCGTAGGATTCGTCGACCGACGCTGGTATTTTGAGTGGGAGGAGAGGTCAGTTGTAATCCGCTTTTAGTCGTTGGACACCGTTGTCCGAGCCGGTCCCCAAAGCGCAGTCTTTTTTAGCATCATTGAGAGAGGACTAGTGTAGACCGCAACATGTGGTAAAAAGTCACGAGGTAATTGATGATGCCTAGAAATTGCTGCAGCTTGTTTTCTTGTGAGATTGTGATCCGGAAAGTGTAACAGTTCTTGGGCGATATGGGGCCCAGGATGATACTTTCCGTCTTTTAAGACCATACCAAGAAATTCAACCGATGTCTGGCCTAGAGTGCTCTTTTTTGCCGACAACATAATGACATACTGATCCACAATCTGGTGAAACGTGGAATGTAACTCCATGTGTGTCTCGTGATCAGTAGAAAACAAAAGGATGTCATCAATGTAGATAAGAGCATGATGGAGGATAGGCTCAAAAATCCGTGTCATCACTTTTTGAAAAAGCGAAGGTGCCACTTTAAGACCGAAAGGCATTACCGTCCACTGGTAATGAGCATTAGGGATACAGAAAGCTGTTTTGTATCTTTCTGATGGATGAATGCCAAGTTGCCAAAATCCGGCCTTGAGATCAAACTTGGAAAAAGTCTTTGCATCTCGGATGTGGACAAATAAGGATTGGATTTTTGGGATCCAAATAAGGATCAGATAACATTGACGATTGTTGAAGGTGTTGAATAAGACGCACAGCTTTATCCTGATTGTGAGGACAATTCTTTGCAAAATAACCTCGCTTTCTGCAAATGAAGCAGCGAGAATCTTTAGTTTTGTGCATCTGGGACGGATCCTTCTTTCTGAAAAAGCGGTAGGGCTTCTTCTTGGATGAACTAGATCTGGACCGTCTGTACTGGAACTTGCGGAAGTGAGCTGTCTTTTTAGAGGGACAGTGACAATCTTTTTCGGACTTGCATTTAATCCTGAGATAAGGCTTCTTGCAAGCAGTCTGAAAAGGTTGTTTGTTGTCAATGAGATCTCTCAAAAACTCTTTTTGCTCACATAGTCGTTCAAGAGCATTAACGACTAATTGATAGATCTTGCCGAGCTATATGTCTGCAACATTTAACTGATTGACAGTGATAAGCCTTTGAAGCTCAGGTTGTAATTCCTTAGGGATAGAAGCGATGAAGACATGCTTCAGTGTAGGATCATTAAAGCCATTGAGCTTATAGAAGAGAGTGGACATACGCTTGTAGTGAAAATCAAGATCTTTCTGCTATAAGGAACAGCATTTCATCTGCATGTGGGCTTGAGGAACATCCCATAAGAAATGACCATCGAGTTTGCTAGGATATATTGGATATCCTGTTGAAGCAAAGCTGTGGATGGGAATCTTTTCTTGTGCAGTTGGGACTGCTGTGATCATTGATGTGTAAGAGAAAGAAACTCGGGTGCCCTGTTTAGAAGACGGTGGTCGGAAAGTCATTCTAACCGAGCCGTCTGATCTTTTCTCGAACATAGCATCAGAAGTTTGAAGTGGCTGAGAATTTTGGTGGAACTTCTCATAGTTGGATAGCCATTCAAGAGGCATGAGTTTTAGGAGTTCATACTTCTGAAGTTGTCTAGGAATCTGAACTATGGAAGGTGTTGTCTCAGTGTCTGCTAAGATCATCAAAGCATCATGTGAAGACTGTGCTGTTGGAAGATCAAGAGCATGGTTCTACAATCGGTAGACAAGCTGGTGATGCAGAGTTGCTATCTTAGAAGTGACACTGTTTCGCTCCCCGGATCCGTACTTGAACCTTCAAAGGTTGTAGGAAGGTTGGCATCGTTGAGTGATGATTGAAATTGGGATAGAAAGTGAGTAGAACACTTTCGCATGCAGAGTTGTGAGGATCGTACCAATAACGACATGTTGATACTCTTTGAAACGAGTATCTAGCAAAGTGCAAGCCCTGGTCTGTAATGTAGACCTTTACGGCCATGGAGTGTAAGGATGAGTCGAACACCACCAAGATGGAGGTGAGTATACCCTTTTCGTTTCCACTGAACAATTAATTCAGGTGGAATCTTAAGAGTAACATACTGCTCTGCTTGGGAGGCTGATAAAGCGCACTGGTCTAGTCTAGAAGACTGGACATACTCTTTCGGAGCAGGTCTATCAATATGGATGAGAGTTCTAATTCCTCGGGTTAAGGAATTTTTCTTTTGTACAGATGGTAAGGACTAAGTAAAGGCATAGAAGACTTAGAAATCTGTGCAGACTCAGGGATATAACTATATTCAACAAGGTTTTCTATTTTAGAAGCCATGTGTTTAGTGCAAGATTTGGGTAAAGACAAAGTAGAAGACATAGAAATAGGAGATAGATCTGTAGGTTGAGATGAAGATGAAGCCATGGTTTTGAAAGATGTTTTCTCTTTTGTATCCAGAAGACAAGAAACTTATCACAAATTATACCACCTCGGGCAGGAACGGGAACGGGGCTCTGATACCAGTCGGGGATATCCACTCACGTTGAGTACAAAAGACGAACCAATTCGTGGAACCTCCTTATGTTGATGAACCAGATGATGATGAAGGTTCCACTCATGGCGACCATTCTACATCTACAGGAGCTTCACACAACTCATCAAAACCAGCGAGTTCTCACTGGTTTACATTTGATGATATTCCACGAACAAAATGGCCAGAACGATTCCAAGAATTTACTGCTTGGGTCAATGTTCAACTGCTTCAGCCAGGGGCCACAACTCTTAAAGTACTACAAGAGTTCAGTTCTCGGTTTACTGGCTCTCTCCGAGATTGGTTTGATAGCGTGGGTCCTTATCGCCAACTCCAATTTGTTCAGTTTCCAGATGTGTCCACTGCGTTGGGCATAATTTATGATCAATTTATTAGAGAACCTACTGCAGCAACAGAGCTTGCTTGTCGAGAATACATGCAGATGAAATGCTATTCCTTACAGCAAAAAGATCTTGATTTTCATTACAAGCTTACGTCCACTCTTTTCTACAAGCTCCATGGCTTTAATGATCCTACACTGAAGCATGTTTTCATCGCTTCTATCCCTAAGGAATTACAACCTGAGCTTCAAAGGCTTATTACCGTGAATCGCCTAAATGTAGCAAACATATCGCTCTAAGAAGATCTATCAATTAGTCGTCAATGCTCTTGAACGACTAACAACCTTTTCGATCGCTTGCAAGAAGCCTTATCTCAAGATCAAATGCAAGTCCGAAAAAACAGCTCACTTCCGAAGTTTCATTACAAACGGTCCAAACCTAGTTCATCCAAGAAAAAGCCCTACCGCTTTTTCAGAAAGAAGGATCCGTCCCAGATGCACAAAACTAAAGATTCTCGCTGCTTCATTTGCAGAAAGCGAGGTCATTTTGCAAAGAATTGTCCTCACCTTCAACAATCGTCAATGTTATATGACTCCGAAGATGTTGAATCTGTTTATACAGAACAGAATGAGTATGATGACCAAACTGCCTTTGCCATCGGCGATGATTCAACTTATCAGCTGTGCTCAACCAGTCATGGCATCCTCCAGTGTAAAAGCACATATTCCATCAATCCGTATTCAAATCCTTTCTTCCAGGTTTGCTAAACCTAAACCTCTTATCGGATTTATTGACACACTGGAGCCCAAAAGAGTATACTTAATCCTAACATTCTTCCATCTTCTTGTTGGGAAAAACATACTAAGTATTTTAAGGCTGCCAATGGCGATATTTTTCATACCTCTTTGATTATCAAACAACCCATTGGTATTCAATTCTTCCAAAATTGTGTTCTTTGGACAAAAGTTGTTGGTTCAACTCTTCCTGATAAAGACCTTCTCATAGGTTTTGATTTTCTTCATCAAATGTCCAAATTACAGATTATGGCCACATGGATTTGGTTTAAACATATGTTTCTTCCATACACAGACACCCTTAAACTGTATGCTCTTTCAGACACAAAACCTCCATATCAAACTTTCCAAGAAAAGTTTATCCCTTTATGATGAGAACCCTTCTAGATCAAGCTAGAAAAACCCACAACTAGATTGACAAAAAACCCAAGAAAGCCAATATGATCAGAATTCGGATAAAAGATCCAAACCCCTGAGAAGCTAAGTCTCAAGAACCCGGATTGCTAGATAAGACGCCACAAAGGTTAGCAAATCCTTTGATAAGTCAAAAGTTCTTTTAAGAACAAGTTGAGAAAATCCTCTCAATGATATTAAACTCAATAATGTCAAAAGTCTTTTTTTCAAAATAACATAAAGGAGTGTTTATATAAGGTGGCTAATCCTAATCTAACTTAAAAATAAGAGAAAACCCTAAAATTAAAAACCTGGACCCGCAGGACCCGCAGGGCCTTGGCCTGCAAAGCCACTTATCTTAAACGGGCCATAACTTGGTCATATGATATCGGATTTTAACCCACAATATATCGTTTCGAAGCTCTCGACGTAAGGAATGCATCTACAAATTTAGAATTACTCTTCTGGCCCTTATTATACTTCAAAAATCATTCTCTCCGATGCTCGCCACCTCGTTAGCCCGAATCAATTGTACCAAGGCTGGTTCCTCCTCGTTCAAGCCCATCTTGAATATTGGACTCTTGCAAATTGAACTTGAATTGAAGTCATCCAAAGTAGCTTGAATAAATCCTTGCATGGCTTCCTTGATCTTCTTAGCTCGTGCTCTCGTAATTGGCCCTTCTGGAACAAGCAACGGATCTTTAATGCTCGAGCACTCGGATCACATCATTCCCCCTCTCCTCAAAAGGATTCGTCCTCGAATCTGAACCTGCATCAAAGGGAGAAAGATCGAAACATTAAAGGTAGCAGACACGTTATACTCACCAGGAAGATCCACTTGATAAGCATTATCATTAACACGCTCAAGAATCTGAAATGGACCATCTCCTCGAGGGTGCAACTTAGATTTCCTCTGGGCTGGAAGCCTCTCCTTACGCATGTGAACCCAAACCCAACCGCCGGGTTCAAAAATCACACATTTCCTGCCCTTATTAGCTTGAGTAGCGTACTGCTCATTCTTCTTTTCAACGTGAAGCCGCGCTTTCTCATGAATGGACTTTATCAACGCCGCTGTCGTTCGACCATCCAAGCTAGCTCTAGCATCAACAAGAAAGCAAAGAAAAACAACTTTCTCCATGCAAAAAGAACATTTCTTATAACTAGCATACAACTTTTCTTGGCTCAAAATATCTAGCACACATCGTAAATGCTCAATATGCTCATCTAAAGTCTTGTTGTACACTAGAATATCATCAAAATAAACAACAACAAATTGACCTATAAATGCACGCAACACATGATTTATTAATCTCATAGAAGTACTAGGTGCATTAGTAAGACCAAAAGGCATAACTAACCATTCATACAATCCATATTTGGTCTTAAAGGCAGTTTTCCATTCATCACCTTCTCTCATACGAATTTGGTGATAGCCACTTTTTAAATCAATTTTAGAAAATAAACAAGCTCCATGCAATTCATCCAAGCATATCATCTAACCTAGGAATGGGATGGCGATATTTTACCGTAATATTATTGATGGCTCGGCAATCAACACACATTCTCCAATTTCCATCCTTCTTTGGTACTAGTAGCACTGTACTGCACATGGGCTCATGCTCTCTCTTACGTACCCCCTTGCTCATCACTCTATAACTTGCCTTTGAAGCTCTTTGGTCTCCTCGGGATTACTTCTATAGGCTGGCCTATTGGGTATGACAGCTCTCCGGTACGAAATCTATTTGATGCTCAATGCCTCTAATGGGTGGTAAGCCAATAGGCATTTCCTCGGAAACACATCTTCAAACTCCCGTAACAAAGAAGTAACAACACTAGAAAGAGAAGGATTAATGTCATCAAAGGTTAGATATGATTCTTTGAACACGAGCAAAACCATGAAATGGCTTGCTTTATATGCTTTCCTAATCTCGCCCACTCCCGCAAAGAAGTTCTTTCTCGCTCTACCCTCATTGTCACTCTTTTCTTTTCTCTCACTTTTAGTTTCACTCTCTTGCTTTTTCTTATCATAACTCTCGACCTCACTCTTTTTATTTTGTCTTTCTTTTTCCCTCATCTTTATTTGGTCCTCGTAGACCTCTTTTGGTGTTAAAGGAACAAGCGTCACGGTTCTCCCATTTTTGACAAAGCTATATCTATTCCTAAACCCATCATGTGTCACCTTCCTATCATATCGCCATGGCCTTCCCAATAATAAATGCCCAGCATGCATAGGAACTACGTCACAAAGCACCTCATCACTATACTTTCCAATAGTAAATGTTACCAATACTTGCTTATTAACTTTGACCTCTCCACAATCATTTAACCACCGCAATCTGTAAGGCCCGGGATGCGTTAGCAAGGGTAACCCTAACTTTTCTACAAGGGTAGTACTAGCTACATTGGTGCAACTCCCACCATCTATTATCATACTACACACCTTATCATTCACAATGCATCTAGTATGGAAGATGTTCTCTCTCTCGCTGCTCCATGTCATCAACACTCATTTGTGTACTCAAAGCACGCCTAGCAACTAGGGATTCACCTTTCGCAGGGTATTCTACTTCATCATCATCACTAGCATCAATCAACGCCGGCATCTCCCCACCATCACTCTCACTCTCACTCACTAATTCTCCACTATCTTGTATCACCATAACTCTCTTATTTGGGCACCGAGAAGCAATGTGTCCGTAACCCAAACACTTGAAGCACTTGATGTCCCGATTCTTCCGTGGTTGAGATTCAGCCTTATATTTGTTTGTGATACTGAAATCTTCTTTTGCCTTAGGTGGTTCAGTCTTGATACCTTCATGACGTCTCTCATTATTACTCCACTTATGTTTCCATGGATTTGAAGAAGCCGAAGTATACCTTACACAAACCTACATCTTTAATTGCCTCTCCACCTTAAAAGACATGTGGACCATATCCTCCAACTCCACATAATGCTGTAGCTCCACTACATTGGCAATATCTTTATTCAATCCGGTCAAAAATCGTGCCATTGTAGCTTCCCTATCTTCCTCTACATTAGCCCTAATCATAGCGATCTCCATCTCTTTATGGTAATCCTCTACACTCATCGATCCTTGGGTAAGGCTTTGTAGCTTAAGATAAAGATCCCTATAGTAATGATTAGGAATGAACCGCTTCCTCATAAACGTACTCAACTCTCCCCATGTAGCTATAGGCCTTTCTCGATTCCTCCTCCTATTATTCAACAATTGCTACAACCAAATAATAGAATAGTAAGTGAATTCAATAATCGCTAGCTTTACCTTTTTCTCCTCTGAATAATTGTGACAATCAAAGATCAACTCAACCTTCTTTTCCCACTCCAAGTAAGCCTCTGGATTACTCCTTCCTTGAAATGAAGGAATAGTCACTTTGATTTTGCCTAAATCTCTATCCTCCTCATCTCTCCTATACCCCCTCTCTTGTCTCCCTCTTCTATATCTTACTCTATCCCTTTCTATTTCGGATGCTCGATCATCACCATCATCTTCCCAAATTTCATTCTCTGCCTCATACTCAACTATAGGCTCGTATCTATGCCTAGTATTTCTCCCATTATGTCTTGCTTCATCATGTCTAGCCCTGTTACGCTCTCTACTAGTTTGCTCCTTCTGAATACCCTCAATAGCCGCTCCATGTTGCCTCAACTGGCTTCCCATCTCATCAAACCTCGCATTCATCTTTTCAAATGCCTGGTGCATTGCCTTCAAAGTGAAAGTAAAGTCTACCGTAGAAGGTTGCGCCTCACTTTTATCATCCATATTAGTTATTTGAATCTGCAAAGAGATGTTAGCAAAATAGAAAAAACAACAATGAACCTCACAAGCCTCACGTGTTTACACTCGCGATGCCACTCCACTCGTGTTTACACTCAAATAGGCTTTTACCCGAAGCTGTGCTCACACACTCTTGCCTTTTACCGCTCTTATATTTTCTCAATCAAGTTCTTTAGGAACTAATAACTCAATCAAGGAAAGGTACCAAAGTATAATCCCTCTAACAATCACAGTCCAAGAAACAAGAAAAAGGAAAAACGAAACAAACGAACAAGAATATAGGAAACAAGAATAACAAGACCAAGAAAACAAAGGAGATCACCCAATATGATTATTATTAATGTGATTTTTTTTTTTCTTTTTTTTTTTTTGCTCTTTTTTTTTTTTTTGTAATCCTTAAATAATTGAAATTTGAATGAATTTAGGGGAAAAGGTAAAATTTATGAATTTAAGGAAAGAAACCACAAGGATGCAAAATTGATATAAGAAAACCCTAAAAATACTGTTCATGCGATACTGTTTATGCGGCACTGTTCATGCGATACTGTTCATACGGCACTGTTCATGCGATACTGTTCATGCGGCACTGTTCAAGTTTTTTTTTTTTTTTTTTTTTTTTTGAGAACAAGAATGAAAAATCCCAAACAAGAATGAGAAAAAAAAAATAATAAAGATAGATGAATCTGACCTTGGTGCCTAAGCTCTGATACCAACTGATGAGAACCCTTCTAGATCAAGCTAGAAAAACCCACAACTAGATTGACAAAAACCCAAGAAAGCCAATATGATCAGAATTCGGATAAAAGATCCAAACCCCTGAGAAGCTAAGTCTCAAGAACCCGGATTGCTAGATAAGACGCCACAAAGGTTAGCAAATCCTTTGATAAGTCAAAAGTTCTTTTAAGAACAAGTTGAGAAAATCCTCTCAATGATATTAAACTCAATAATGTCAAAAGTCTTTTTTTCAAAATAACATAAAGGAGTGTTTATATAAGGTGGCTAATCCTAATCTAACTTAAAAATAAGAGAAAACCCTAAAATTAAAAACCTGGACCCATGAGCCTTGGCCGCAAAGCCACTTCTCTTATACGGTCCATAACTTGGTCATATGATATCGGATTTTAACCCACAATATATCGTTTCGAAGCTCTCGACGTAAGGAATGCATCTACAAATTTAGAATTACTCTTCTGGCCCTTATTATACTTCAAAAATCATTCTCTCCGATGCTCGCCACCTCGTTAGCCCGAATCAATTGTACCAAGGCTGGTTCCTCCTCGTTCAAGCCCATCTTGAATATCGGACTCTTGCAAATTGAACTTGAATTGAAGTCATCCAAAGTAGCTTGAATAAATCCTTGCATGGCTTCCTTGATCTTCTTAGCTCGTGCTCTCGTAATTGGCCCTTCTGGAACAAGCAACGGATCTTTAATGCTCTGAGCACTCTGGATCACATCACTTTCTGTCCTGAAAATCATAGTCAGTTTACTCATCCTTTCCCTCTATGGAAGAATATTCAATTCTTTATTAAGCTTCCATTTAAACTTAATGAAGATGTCAATCCTACCAAGGCTACTCATCCAGGGATGACTCCCACCAACCTCAAGTTAGCCCATGATGAATGCAATCAGTTTTTGTCACAAGGGTTAATTGAGCCCACAACTTCAAATTGGGCTTGCCAAGCCTTTTATGTGGACAAGCGGTCAGAAATAGTTCGGGGTAAAAAGAGACTTGTGATAGACTACCAGCCCTTAAACTGTTTTCTATCTGATGACAAGTTTCCTCTCCTAAAAATCCAATCCTTATTTGTCCACATCCGAGATGCAAAGATTTTTTCCAAGTTTGATCTCAAGGCCGGATTTTGGCAACTTGGCATTCATCCATCAGAGAGATACAAAACAGCTTTCTGTATCCCTAATGCTCATTACCAGTGGACGGTAATGCCTTTCGGTCTTAAAGTGGCACCTTCGCTTTTTCAAAAAGCGATGACACGGATCTTCGAGCCTATCCTCCACCATGCTCTTATCTACATAGATGACATCGTTTTGTTTTCTACTGATCATGAGAAGCACATGGAGTTACTTTCCATGTTCTACCAGATTGTGGATCAATATGGCATTATGTTGTCGGCAAAAAAGAGCACTTTAGGCCAGACATCAGTTGAATTTCTTGGTATGGTCTTAAAAGATGGAAAGTATCATCCTGGGCCCCATATCACCCAAGAACTGTTACACTTTCCAGATCACAATCTCACAAGAAAACAACTGCAGTAATTTCTAGGCATCATCAATTACCTCCATGACTTTTTACCACATGTTGCGGTCTACACTAGCCCTCTCTCATTGATGCTAAAAAAGACTGCCCCTCCTTGGGGACCAGCTCAGACAACAACTAACTGCAGATTGCACAACTGCCTCCTCCACTCAAAATACCAACTGTCGGTCGACGAATCCTACAGACGGATGCTAGTGATGAGTACTGGGGAGCTATTCTCCTTGAAGAAATTAATGGTCATGAATTCTACTGTGCCCACGCCAGTGGTCAATTCAAGGATTCTGAAAAGCACTACCACGTTATCTACAAGGAGGCCTTGGCCGTCAAATACAGCATTCAAAAGTTTGAATTTCATTTAATCGGACATAACTTTCTAGTTCGAGTAGATAAGTCAGCTTTTCCTAATATACTGAACTTCAAAAACAAGACGCTACCAGACAAACATCTTCTCAGACTAAAAAATTGTTTGTCAAGTAGGACTTCACAGTTCAGCATATAAAAGGGGATAAGAACCTAATCCCTGATCTTCTCACTCGATCCCTTCCAGTTACAACCTTGGTTACATCTGTTTCTACCTTCCCTCTCATAGCTATGGCTTCGCCTCTTCCAACCACCGCAGCTACGAAAAAGACTTTTCCTTTGAACCTCTCTTTTCAGTCCCTTCACCATATTCAGGACTTTGCCAAAAAATTCCTGTTTCGCTACTTCACCAATATCTACCGTGGTCAACCTGCTAGTTTTCCCAGTTTCCATCCTGAACATCTTTTCCTCACCAGTTTTACTATTGATCCCAAACGGGATATCATAGAGGATGAACTACCAAATTGGTCTTTCCTTTTCATGCAATTCAGACTCTCCTCAATAGTCCACCACTTGCAGGTTCGCTCATATGGACTATGTTCGAATTGTTCTCCCCCATTCCTTGGTGGAGAAGACAATTCCAACAGATTGCTGAAAGGCATCATCTCTCTCAGATTCCTGACTATGAAAAAGACAAGTTCACCTCCGTTTTCATTATTCACAGGGCATATTTCCAACATCCTGTTACCCAATTATTTTGGACACAAGACCAGGCATATGAATGGAAAACCCTTCCTCATCCTTTTCCTCTTCAGCATGACCCTACCATTGTTCAAGAACTCAGGCATTTCCTCCTCGACCTAAATCATGTTCCTTCTCCAGTAACAGATATTCAACACACTTCCTTAGGACCTCAACATGAAGTCCTCTCAGTTCCATCCTCTAGTGCAAATCCAGGTGGCCTCCTGTTCAAAGAAGAACACACAGATTACACCAACATCATGTACCAGGACTCACAAGATCCTTACGAAGACTTTTCTCCGTCTTCTCTCGGTCCCGCCAACCTCCTCGATCCCGCCAACCTCCTCGTCCCATGTGCTCTTCCTCCTATACGCGTAGAACACCCACTAGAATCTACTCACAACGTGTTTGGGACAACCGATATTAGTGATGATGACACCAACAGTGAAGATGACATCATGAACCTATCCTCATCTCACTTTATGTAATGGTTTGGCTTGTTTTGATTTGCTTTTCATAAAGTCACTTTATGACTTTTGTTTGTTTGTAATAATGTAGCTTTGCTTTTCCAAAAGCTACTTTTATCTTTTGTTTGTTAGCAATCATGTGGTTAGGGGTCCTGTCCTACCACACACGTGTTAGATTGCTTTGTTAAAGTTACTTTTAGTTTTTGTTTGTTTGTAATCAAGTGGCTAGGGAACCTGTCCCACCACTAAAGTTTGTTGGCTTGTTTCACGGAGCTTTTCCTATATAAAGGAAACTCCTCTCCTTTTGTAAGATATACTTAAATACTTAAATACTTGAAAATACTTGAATAAGAAATGGCTTTCTAAACTTTCTCTTGTTTTCTCTAAGTATTCCAAAAGTTAGACTCTTCTCTGAGTTTGTTCATCTCTATCCTATACACAAAACCTTGTGTAGGTTTCGTATAGTTAGTTGGTTACCAACCCCAAAGCCCTTGCATCAGTTGAGAAACGACGACTGTGAGTACGTTGTTCATGTTTAAAGAAAAGCCGACGGACAGGCGAAAAGATAACGTGGTATGCGAGAAAGCAGTCAGACCCCTTTGCTGGTATATGGTCGTTTTGTTGGTCTTAGGTAACCCGATAGATGATATTGTTCATCGGGATGAATTGGTTCGTCTTTTGTACTCAACGTGAGTGGATAACCCCGAGTGGTTACAAGATACTTTATTAAAATATAATACACATAAAGGCACTTTTCTTATTAACTTTATTTTATGAAGATATAGCTAAGCCCATCAAAAACCCCTAGTCGATATGCCTACATGCACTTCGCCTCGGTTGGGACTTAGCGCCAACTTGACCTACTCATCATTACCTGCAATGTAAGGACTACATGAGCTAAAAGCCCAGTAAGTAAACACTTATTATGAAACATAAAACAACTTTATTAGGGCCCTTAGTATGTTGCACTACAAGGTTGGCACTTCTTACTTCTCAAACAACTTGCCCTTGGGCCTAGATTATTAGTTGATCTTTTGGACGTTATGTATTGCCGTCCCCAAAAGATTATTCTTTTCTTAATTTTGAGGGCTTGCCCTCTCTGGAAACTTTACCACCATGGTAGTACAACAAACCATTTTTAAAACTCATTTTAAAAATTGATCCTTAATTCATAAAACATGCAACATGTAAAATTCCTAGATACACAACCAAGCCATCCATACAAAATTAACAAATACATGTTAATCATAGTATAGGCATATAAAGATTAAATAACGTATACCTATAATATAGGTAGCAGGGCCGACCATACCCATAAATAATCACATTATAGGCGATACAGCCAACCATATTCATTTAAAATAATCACACTATAGGCGGCAAAGCCGACCATATTCATAAATAATCACATTATAGCAACAAACATAAGATTAACGAACATTTAAAAATGAATAAAAGCATTTGTCCTTACATTGCAATTGAAGTGTTACTTACCTATTAATCTTAACTTCT
The DNA here is from genome assembly GCA_030449835.1 of Clausena lansium. Taxonomy (NCBI): domain Eukaryota; kingdom Viridiplantae; phylum Streptophyta; class Magnoliopsida; order Sapindales; family Rutaceae; genus Clausena; species Clausena lansium. Next base: position 99,312 of record JASUUF010000394.1, read on the forward strand.
CTAGACTCTCCTAACTTAAAGATTTCTTAGATGTTATGACTTAGAATAGAAGAGAATAGAATTTTTTGGATGGTATGAAAATGACATGGCTAGCGGTATTTATAAGGTTTTCTAAAACTAATGGATGACTAGGATTTTGCCACCATAACCCTTGATCAATGGTTGAGATTTCATAAATATCTTGGTAAATTCTAGAATTCATAAATATCATTGCTTATGTTATTGCTGATGTCATCGCTTATGTCGCCGCTTATGTCATCGATGATGTCATTGCATATGTCATCATTATTCTAAATTTTGACCCATTTTGAATTCCAAAGTATTTTAAACCTAAAGGGATTTGTTAGCATAAAGATTAATTCTACGGAATTCAAGTAAGTTGTACCTCACAATGTGTTTCATGTCAGTCACCTAAAGATATTGGTTGGGCTCGTGCCCCCTGTAGCCTTGGAACTACCCATTGTATCGGAGGATACATAAACTATATTGCCTCAACCTAAGTGTATCCTTGGTAGACCTATCATTCGTAAAAGAACTTATCGACCAAAAATTGAAATTCTTATTAAGTGGGCTGGCGCCCTGTGGGAGGATGCATTTCTTAAAGATTACCCGAAATTTCCCCCTGCAACCTTATATCTTGCACTATAAGTAGGAAAGGAACGGGGCTCTGATACCACTCGGGGTTATCCACTCACGTTGAGTACAAAAGACAAATTGGAAACCAATTCGTCCCGATGAACAATATCATCTATCGGGTTAACCAAGACCAACAAAACGACCATATACCAGCAAAGGGGTCTGACTGCTTTCTCGCATACCACGTTATCTTTTTGCCTGTCCGTCGGCTTTTCTTTAAACATGAACAACGTACTCACAGTCGTCGTTTCTCAACTGATGCAAGGGCTTTGGGGTTGGTAACCAACTAACTATATGAAACCTACACAAGGTTTTGTGTATAGGATAGAGATGAACAAGGATAGAGATGAACAAACTCAGAGAAGAGTCTAACTTCTGGAATACTTAGAGAAAACAAGAGAGAGTTTAGAAGAAAGCCATTTATTTCTTACTTATTTTTTCTTTTTTCATCTTATCTTACAAAGGGGAGGAGTTTCCTTTATATAGGAAAAGCTCCGTGAAACAAACTTTAGTGGTGGGACAAGTTCCCTAGCCACGTGATTACAAACAAACAAAAACTAAAATTAACTTTAACAAAGCAATCTAACACGTGTGTGGTAGGACAGGACCCCTAACCACATGATTGCTAACAAACAAAAGATAAACGTAGCTTTTGGAAAAGCAAAGTAATGTGATCCAGAGTGCTCAGAGAATTAAAGATCTGTTGCTTGTTCCAAAAGGGCCAATTATGAGAGCACGAGCTAAGAAGATCAAGGAAGCAATGCAAGGATTTATTCAAGCTACTTTGGATGACTTCAATTCAAGTTCAATTTGTAAGAGTCCAATATTCAAGATGGGCTTGAACGAGGAGGAACCAGCCTTGGTACACTTCATTCGAGCTAACGAGGTGGCGAGCATCGGAGAGAATGATTTTTGAAGTACAATAAGGGTCAGAAGAGCAATTCTAAATATGTAGATTCATTCTTTACGTCGAGAGCTTCGAAACGGTATATTGTGGGTTAAAATCCGACATCATATGACCAAGTTATGGCCCGTTTAAAATAAGTGGCTTTGCAGGCCAAGGCCCTGCGGGTCCAGGTTTTTAATTTTAGGGTTTTCTCTTATTTTTAAGTTAGATTAGGGTTAGTCACCTTATATAAACAATGTTATTTTGAAGAGATTTTTGACATTATTGAGTTTAATATCATTGAGAGGATTTTCTCAACTTGTTCTTGAAAGAACTTTTGACTTGTCAAAGGATTTGCTAACCTTTGTGGCGTCTCATCTAGCAATCCAGGTTCTTGAGACTTAGCTTATCAAGGGTTTAGATCTTTTATCCGAATTCTGATCATATTGGCTTTCTTAGGTTCTTGTCAAATTAGTTGTGGGTATCAGAGCTTAGGCACCAAGGTCAGATTCATCAATCTTTATTGTTTTTTTTCTCATTCTTGTTCTAGCAAAAAAAAAAACCATGAACAGTGCCGCATGAACAGTATTTTTAGGGTTTTCTTATATCAATTTTGCATCCTTGTGGTTTCTTTCCTTAAATCCACAAATTTTACCTCTTCCCCTAAATTCATTCACATTTCAATTATTTAGGGATTACCAAAAAAAAAAAAAGAGCAAAAAAAAAATCACAATAATAATAATCATATTTGGTGATCTCCTTTGTTTTCTTGGTTTTGTTATTTTTGTTTCCTATATTCTTGTTCATTTGTTTTTTTTTTTCCTTTTTCTTGTTTCTTGGACTGTGATTGTTAGAGGGATTATACTTTGGTACTTTCCCTTGATTGAGTTATTAGTTCCTAAAGAACTTGACTGAGAAAATATAAGAGTGGTAAAAGGCAAGAGTGTGTGAGCAAAGCTCGGGTAAAAGCCTATTTGAGTGTAAACACGTGAGGTTTGTGAGGTTTATTACTGCTTTTCTATTTTGCTAATATCTCTTTGCAGCTTCAAATAACTAAGATGGATGATAAAAGTGAGGCGCAACCTTCTACGGTAGATCTTACTTTCACTTTGAAGGCAATGCACCAGGCATTTGAGAAGATGAATTTGAGGTTTGATGAGATGGGAAGCCAGTTGAGGCAACATGAAGCTGCCATTGAGAGTATTCAGAAGGTGCAAACTAGTAGAAAGCAAAACAAGGCTAGGCATGTTGAAGCAAGACATGATGGGAAAAATAATAGGCATAGATATGAGCCTATAGATGAGTATGAGGCAGAGAATGAATTCTTGGAAGATGATGATGATGAAGTAGAATACCTTGCAAAAGGTGTGCTTTGAGTACACAAATGAGTGTTGATGACATGGAGCAGCAGAGAGAGAACATCTTCCATACTAGATGCATTGTGAATAATAAGGTGTGTAGTATGATAATAGATGGTGGGAGTTGCACCAATGTAGCTAGTACTACCCTTATAGAGAAGTTAGGGTTACCCTTGCTAACGCATCCTGTGCCTTACAGATCAGCAAGTGGTTAAATGATTGTGGAGAGGTCAAAGTTAATAAGCAAGTATTGGTAACATTTACTATTGGAAAGGATAGTGATGAGGTGCTTTGTGATGTAGTTCCTATGCATGATGGGTTTAGGAATAGATATAGCTTTGTCAAAATGGGAGAACCGTGACGCTTGTTCCATTAACACCAAAAGAGGTCTACGAGGACCAAATGAAAATGAGGGAAAAAGAAAGACAAAATAAAAAGAGTGAGGTCGAGAGTTATGAGAAGAAAAAGAAAGAGAGAGGCTAAAAGTGAGAGAAAAGAAAAGAGTGAGAAAGGGGAAAGAGTGAGAAAAAACTTTGCAAGAGTGGATGAGATTAGGAAAGCATATAAAGCAAGCCATATCATGGTTTTGCTCGTGTTCAAAGAATCATATCTAACCTTTGATGACATTAATCCTTCTCTTTCTAGTGTTGTTACTTCTTTGTTACAGGAGTTTGAAGCTGTGTTTCCTGAGGAAATGCCTATTGGCTTACCACCTATTAGAGGCATTGAGCATCAAATAGATTTCGTACCAGGAGCTGTCATACCCAATAGGCCAGCCTATAGAAGTAATCCCGAGGAGACCAAAGAGCTTCAAAGGCAAGTTATAGAGCTGATGAGTAAGGGGTACGTGAGAGAGAGCATAAGCCCATGTGCAGTACCAGTGCTACTAGTACCAAAGAAGGATGGGAATTGGAGAATGTGTGTTGATTGCCGGGCCATCAATAATATTACTGTAAAGTATCGCCATCCCATTCCTAGGTTAGATGATATGCTGGATGAATTACATGGAGCTTGTTTATTTTCTAAAATTGATTTAAAAAGTCGCTATCACCAAATTCGCATGAGAGAAGGTGATGAATGGAAAACTGCGTTTAAGACCAAATATGGATTGTATGAATGGTTAGTTATGCCTTTTGGTCTTACTAATGCACCTAGTACTTTTATGAGATTAATGAATCATGTGTTGCGTGCATTTATAGGTCAGTTTGTTGTTGTTTATTTTGATGATATTCTAGTGTACAGCAAGACTTTAGAAGAGCATATTGCACATTTGCGATGTGTGTTAGATGTTTTGAGGAAAGAAAAGTTGTATGCTAATTTTATGAAATGTTCTTTTTCTTGGTTTTGTTGTTGGTGCAAATGGTATAGAGATGGATCAAGAAAAGGTTAAGGCTATTAGGGAGTGGCCAACACCTAAGAGCATCAGTGAGGTAAGGAACTTTCATGGTTTAGCTAGTTTTTATCGGCGATTTGTTAAGGATTTTAGCACTATTGCCGCACCTTTTACTGATGTTGTTAGAAAGAATGTTGCATTTACTTGGAGTGTTGAACAAGATAAAGCATTCATTGATCTTAAAGAAAGGTTATGTTCTGCACCTATTCTAGCATTACCTAATTTTAATCGTACTTTTGAGATTGAATGTGATGCCTCAGGAATAGGTATTGGAGCTGTTTTGATGTAGGATCGAAGGCTCATTGCTTATTTTAGTGAGAAGTTGACTGGAGCAGCCTTGAGGTACCCTACCTATGATAAGGAGCTCTACGTGCTTGTGAGGGCCTTGGAAACTTGGCAACATTACTTATGGCCTAAGGAGTTTGTGATACACACAGATCATGAATCCTTAAAGCATCTAAAGAGTCAACGTAAGTTGAATCGTAGGCATGCTACTTGGATGGAGTACATTGAGATATTTCCCTATGTCATTCGGTATAAACAAGGTAAAGAGAACATAGTTGCCGATGCATTATCTCAGAGGTATGTGCTTCTTAATTCTTTGAGTGCTAAAATGCTTGGATTTGAGTATGTTAAGGAATTATATGCCAATGATTCTGATTTTATTGATGTGTTTGCTATATGTGACAAAGGATCATTCGGTAAATTTTATAAGCATGATGGTTATTTGTTTAGGAAAAACAAGCTTTGTGTGCCTAATAGTTCTATGCGTGAGTTGCTAGTAAGAGAGGCACATAGTGGTGGCTTGATGGGTCATTTTGGGGTTAAGAAAACTTTAGAGACATTACATGAGCATTTTTATTGGCCTAAGATGAAAAAGGATGTCATTCGCATATGTAATCGGGGTTATCCACTCACGTTGAGTACAAAAGACGAACCAATTCGTCCCGATGAACAATATCATCTATCGGGTTACCCAAGACCAACAAAACGACCATATACCAGCAAAGGGGTTTGACTGCTTTCTCGCATACCACGCTATCTTTTCGCCTGTCCGTCGGCTTTTCCTTAAGCATGAACAACGTACTTACAGTCGTCGCTTCTCAACCAGTTCCTAGAGAGCCTTGGGTAGATATTTTTATGGATTTTGTTTTAGGGTTACCTCGGACTCGACAGGGGGGAGATTCCATTTTCGTGATCGTAGATAGATTTAGCAAGATGGCACATTTCATCCCATGTCATAAGTCAGATGATGCCACTAATATAGCTGATTTATTCTTCAGGGAGGTAGTGCGACTCCATGGTGTTCCTAGGAGTATTGTTTCGGATAGAGATGCTAAGTTCCTTAGTCACTTTTGGAAGGTATTATGGGGTAAGCTAGGTACTAAACTTTTGTTTTCTACTACTTGTCACCCTCAGACTGATGGTCAAACGGAAGTGGTCAATAGAACTTTATCTCAGCTTTTGCGCACTATCATTAATAAGAATTTGAAATCTTGGGAAGACTGTTTGCCATTTATAGAGTTTGCATATAATAGGAGCATTCATTCTTCTACTTCCAATTCTCCGTTTGAGATTGTTTATGGTTTTAATCCGTTGGCTCCAATGGATTTGATTCCTTTGCCTGTTGATGCGAGAGCTAGCTTGAATGGTCAAAAGAAAGCGGAGTTGATAAAGTCCATTCATGAGAAAGCGCGGCTTCACATTGAAAAGAAGAATGAGCAGTACGCTACTCAAGCTAATAAGGGTAGGAAACGTGTGATTTTTGAACCCTGCGATTGGGTTTGGGTTCACATGTGTAAGGAGAGGTTTCCACTGCAGGAAATCTAAGTTGTACCCTCGAGGAGATTGTCCATTTCAGATTCTTGAGCGTATTAATGACAACGCTTATAAAGTGGATCTTCCTGGTGAGTATAACGTGTCCGCTACCTTTAATGTTTCTAATCTTTCTCCCTTTGATGTAGGTTCAGATTCGAGGACGAATCCTTTTGAAGAGAGGGGGAATGATGTGATCCAGAGTGCTCAGAGTATTAAAGATCTGTTGCTTGTTCCAGAAGGGCCAATTACGAGAGCACGAGCTAAGAAGATCAAGGAAGCAATGCAAGGATTTATTCAAGTTACTTTGGATGACTTCAATTCAAGTTCAATTTACAAGAGTCCAATATTCAAGATGGGCTTGAACGAGGAGGAACCAGCCTTGGTACACTTCATTTGAGCTAATGAGGTGGCGAGCATTGGAGAGAATGATTTTTGAAGTATAATAAGGGCCAGAAGAGCAATTCTAAATATGTAGATTCATTCTTTATGTCGAGAGCTTCGAAACGGTATATTGTGGGTTAAAATCCGACATCACATGACCAAGTTATGGCCCGTTTAAAATAAGTGGCTTTGCAGGCCAAGGCCCTGCGGGTCCAGGTTTTTAATTTTAGGGTTTTCTCTTATTTTTAAGTTAGATTAGGGTTAGTCACCTTATATAAACACTCCTTTATGTTATTTTGAAGAGACTTTTGACATTATTGAGTTTAATATCATTGAGAGGATTTTCTCAACTTGTTCTTGAAAGAACTTTTGACTTGTCAAAGGATTTACTAACCTTTGTGGCGTCTTATCTAGCAATCCGGGTTCTTGATTGGAAGTGCATGAGTTGAATCATTGCTGATGGCAAAGACAGTTTGGTCATCATACTCATTCTGTTCGGTGTAAACATATTCAACATCTTCGGAGTCAGATAACATTGACGATTGTTGAAGGTGTTGAATAAGACGCACAGCTTTATCCTGATTGTGAGGACAATTCTTTGCAAAATGACCTTGCTTTCTGCAAATGAAGCAGCGAGAATCTTTAGTTTTGTGCATCTGGGACGAATCCTTCTTTCTGAAAAAGCGGTAGGGCTTCTTCTTGGATGAACTAGGTCTGGACCGTCTGTACTGAAACTTGCGGAAGTGAGCTGTCTTTTTAGAGGGACAGTGACAATCTTTTTCGGACTTGCATTTGATCTTGAGATCAGGCTTCTTGCAAGCAGTCTGAAAAGGTTGTTTGTTGTCCATGAGATCTCTCAAAAACTCTTTTTGCTCACATAGTCGTTCAAGAGCATTAACGACTAATTGATAGATCTTGCCGAGCGATATGTCTGCTACATTTAGTTGATTCACAGTGATAAGCCTTTGAAGCTTAGGTTGTAATTCCTTAGGGATAGAAGCGATGAAAACATGCTTCAGTGTAGGATCATTAAAGCAATTGAGCTTGTGGAAAAGAGTGGACATATGCTTGTAGTGAAAATCAAGATCTTTCTACTGTAAGGAACAGCATTTCACCTGCATATATTCGCGACAAGCAAGCTCTGTTGCTACAATAGGTTCGCCAATAAATCATTGTATCTATAAAAGGAGGGCTCCCCCCCTAATTTGACACCCCTGAATCCATTTTTGAGCTTAGTTTTGTGAAATTCTCTCTCCTTCTTGTATTTCTACGTATTTTAGTATAATACCCATTTTACCCCTAGTTTAAATAATGAGTAGCTAATTTTCTTTCAAGCTTGGGTTGAAGGTGAGGCCTCAACATGTTCCACGGGCTAATTTGATAAATTTACTTTCTTCTCCCCTCTGATTTATATAGCTGTTTTGACTTTTCGTCAATAGATAGTAATAATTTTGCCTAGATTTTGTACCGGTACTACCGTCTCCCTAGTGCAAGGTTATTACTGTTTGGCACGATAAGTGCTTAATACCATATTTATTAGAGTGAGGCTCATGAGGAGTGGAAATCCCCCTCATGATTTAATTGGCACTAATAAGGAATATTAAGCCCATGGTGCATGTTGATGCAGATCCGAATACCCAAGTATTTTATTCACATAGTTTAATCTCCAATTTAATCCCACCATTTTAATTTAGATTTAGAACAAAATTATATCAACACCTTCACCATAAATCCAATTACCTACTTAGAAAATTAACTCTACACACAATTAAAATCCACCTCCTCGTGGGATCGACACTCGTCACCATTGATCTATACTACAATAGATTCGTGCGCTTGCGAGTTCATTAAAATTTGCACAAAAAGTTTTTGGCGCCGTTGCCGGGGAAGTTAGCTAAAGCAAAGAAAGGAAATTCCACAAGTGAGATTTTTGAAATCTTTAAGCAGGTAAGTGTTAACATTCCTTTGCTTGATGCTATAAAACAAGTACCCTCTTATGCCAAGTTTCTTAAAGACCTTTGTACTAAAAAGAGAAATATTCATGTTCAAAAGAAGGCCTTTTTAACAGAAAACATTAGCTCTATACTCCAAAACAAGGTTCCTCTAAAATACAAAGACCCAGGCTCCCCCACTATCTCATGTAGTATAGGGAACCACACGATTGAGAATGCTTTGTTGGATTTAGGAGCTAGTGTAAATATATTGCCTTACTCAGTATTTGTGAAACTTGGATTGGGAGAATTACACTCAACCCCAGTGGTGTTACAGCTTGCAGATCGGTCCATAAAAATACCTCGTGGTATAGTGGAGGACGTGCTTGTCCAGGTAGATAAGTTTTATTTTCTTGTTGATTTCATTGTGATTGACACTCAGCCAGTGCAGGATTCGAAGAAGCACATCCCCATTATCCTAGGCCGACCTTTCTTGGCAACTGCCGATGCTTACATTCAATGTAGGACTGGAAATATGCAGTTGTCCTTTGGCAATATGACCATGGAGCTGAACATCTTTAACATTGCCAAATAACCTCACAATGTAGATGATGGAATTGTTGATGTGAATCTAATAGAAGAATTAGTTGATTATACTTTTCCTTCTAACCTTGGTGATGACCCTTTGCATACATGCTTAACTCACTTTGGTTTGGATTTTGATGTTGATAGATCTATTGATGAGGTCAATGCCTTACTTGATTCAGCACCATCCATGGACACTCATAAATGGAAGTCGAGGATTAAGCAACTGACACCATCAGGAGGAAGTCTTTCTCCATCATCTGAATCACCACCAAAACTCGAACTCAAACCGTTACCCAACACCTTGGAATATGCATACTTGGGAGAAGTGAGCACTCTTGATGTGATCCAGAGTGCTCAGAGCATTAAAGATCCGTTGCTTGTTCCAGAAGGGCCAATTACGAGAGCACGAGCTAAGAAGATCAAGGAAGCAATGCAAGGATTTATTCAAGCTACTTTGGATGACTTCAATTCAAGTTCTATTTGCAAGAGTCCAATATTCAAGATGGGCTTGAACAAGGAGGAACCAGCCTTGGTACACTTCATTCGAGCTAACGAGGTGGCGAGCATCGGAGAGAATGATTTTTGAAGTATAATAAGGGTAGAAGAGTAATTCTAAATTTGTAGATACATTCCTTACGTCGAGAGCTTCGAAACGGTATATTGTGGGTTAAAATCCGACATTATATGACCAAGTTATGGCCCGTTTAAAATAAGTGGCTTTTCTGGCCAAGGCCCTGCGGGTCCTGGTTTTTAATTTTAGGGTTTTATCTTATTTTTAAGTTATATTATGGTTATCCACATTATATAAACTCTCTTTTATCTTATTTTGAAGAGTCTTTTTACATTATTGAGTTTAATATCCTTGAGAGGATTTTCTCAACTTGTTCTTGAAAGTAATTTTTGACTTATCAAAGGCTTTGCTAACCTGTGTGGCGTCTTATCTAGCAATCCGGGTTCTTGAGACTTAGCTTCTCAAGGGTTTGGATCTTTTATCTGAATTCTAATCATATTGGCTTTCTTGGGTTTTTGTCAATCTAGTTGTGGGTTTTTCTAGCTTGATCTAGAAGGGTTCTCATCAACGCCGCGATGATCATTTCATCTTCCCTAAATGACAAACAAAAAGGTAAGTTGTTGGAAGTTTTAAGAGAGCACAAAGAAGCATTAGGATGGACCATAGCCGACATAAAAGGTATAAATCCAGTAGATTATATGCATTATATTCATCTTGATGAAAATGCTAAACCTTTTAGAGAAATACAACGTCGGTTGAACCCTAACATGAAAGAAGTTGTTAGAACTGAGTCCCTAAACTATTGGACACAGGTATCATTTATCCTATTTCTGATAGTTCATGGGTCAGTCTTGTGTAACTTGTTCCTAAAAAGTCAGGAGTCACAGTAGTTACCAATGCCGATAATGAATTGATTCTAGAGTAACTACAGGGTGGCGTGTATGCATTGATTATAGAAAATTGAATTCTGTCACACGTAAAGACCATTTTCCTTTGCCATTTATCGATCAAATGCTTGATAGATTAGCAGGTCATGAATTCTATTGCTTTCTAGATGGCTACTCAGGATATAACCAGATTCCCATAGCACCAAAAGATCAAGAGAAAACCACTTTCACTTGCCCTTTTGGCACTTTTGCATATAGGAGAATGCCATTTGGATTATGTAATGCACCTGCTACATTTCAACGATGCATGTTAAGTATTTTTTCTGATATGGTTGAACGTTTCCTTGAGGTTTTTATGGATGACTTTTCTGTTTTTGGTGATTCATTTGATCAGTGTTTGCATCATTTAACACTAGTTCTGTAGAGATGTATAGAGAAAAACTTGGTCTTGAATTGGGAGAAGTGCCATTTTATAGTAAAACAAGGTATTGTTCTCGGTCACATCATTTCGAACAAAAGTATTAAGGTTGACAAAGCCAAGGTGGATCTCATTGCCAATCTTCCTCCACCTAAAATAGTCAGAGAAGTAAGATCTTTCCTTGGGCATGCTGGTTTTTATAGACGTTTCATTAAAGACTTTAGTAAAATCTCTAGACCCTTATGCAATCTACTTGCTAAGGATGTACCTTTTGTCTTTGATGATTCATGTCTTGAGGCATTTGAAAAACTAAAGCAATTGCTGACATTATCACCTATCATTCAGGCCTCAAACTGGAACTTGCCTTTTGAACTCATGTGTGATGCATCTGATTATGCAGTAAGAGCAGTTTTAGGACAAAGAGTTGATCGAATTCCCCATGTTATTTACTATGCTAGTATGACATTGAATGATGCACAGTTGAACTACTCAACCACTGAAAAAGAAATGCTAGCAATAGTGTTTGCACTAGAGAAATTTCGATCTTATCTCATTGGATGTAAAATAATTGTATTCACAGATCATGCTGCTCTTAAATACCTTCTAACAAAGAAAGATGCCAAAGCAAGACTAATTCGATGGGTGTTACTTTTGCAGGAATTTGACCTCGAGTTCAAAGATAAGAAAGGCTCAGAAAATGTGGTGGCAGATCATCTATCTCGCCTTACTTTTGACAATGTTCCAGAATCATTACCATTGAATGAATCATTTCCAGATGAACAATTAATGAGTGTGGAAGTACTACCATAGTATGCTGATATAGTTAACTATCTTGTTACAGGTCAACTTCCGAACCTTTGGACTAAGCAGGACAAAGCTAAACTTTTTGCGGAAATAAAGAATTTCTTTTGGGACGACCCTAATCTATTTAAGTATTGTGAGAGTGTCACTCCTATCGGTGAGATTTTGGGGATTGACATGTCATTTTTGAAAGTGGCTTGATTAATGCAGCATTGACATAGTATACTAGACTAGTTCATGTGGATGGTCAATGTGGGAGTAGTATTCCTTTCGGCTGGAGATAATGTTTATACTTTTATTTGATAGCCGTCATTAGTCCGATTGAAGAAGTAAACACAATTGTTAAAAAAAAAAAAAAAAAAAAAAAAGGCATTTTGGTTTTGAATTTTGTTTTCGCTTAATTTGCTAGGGACTAGCAATAAGATGGTTGGGGGGGTGTGTTGAGTGCTAGAAAGTGTGTATTTATATAGGATAAAATCATCATGTTACACTTCAAGTCTCACTAACATCCCTACTTTTATGTATTTAAGTCCCTTGCACTTTAATTGTTTGTGTGTTATTATAATTCAAGTATTTTATGTATTTCAGGAAAATTCTGGCTATTTCACAATTAACGAGACATCGGACAGTAAAACGAACAACATTTTTAAATTAGGGATGATCGAAAACCTTAGAAGGAGCATAAAAGAAAAATGATACTATTCACGTATACGGTACTGTTCACATATCCGTCACTATTCATGTACGACACTATTCACACATACGTACGATGACATGGCATTGACCGATGACGTGTCATTGACCGGTGACGTGGCAGCATTTGATTGGACGAATGATGTGGCATTGACTGCTTATGTGGCATTGACTGATGATGTGACGTTGACCGATGACGTGGCAGTGTATTATTGGACCAAAAAAAATGAGCTTACGATAGAAGCAATGCACTTGATCAAGATTGGTTGACTTTGACGTTGATCGATGACGTGGCAGCAAATCATTGGATGCGAAAATTGTAAGTTACATGCGACACACTGAATCACAGTCGCTGATTATGTGTTCAAAGCAATCAGAGCTTGCCACATGGCGCAATCCTAAGCGTCCGAATTGATTTCATCCAATGGCCATGATTTATTTATTGTATCTATAAAAAGGGGGCTCCCCCACCTAATTTGACACCCCTGAATCCATTTTTGAGCTTAGTTTTGTAAAATTCTCTCTCCTTCTTGTATTTCTACGTATTTTAGTATAATATCCATTTTACCCCTAGTTCAAATAATGAGTAGCTAATTTTCTTTCAAGCTTGGGTTGAAGGTGAGGCCTCAACATGTTCCATGGGCTAATTTGGTAAATTTACTTTCTTCTCTCCTCTGATTTATATGGCTGTTTTGACTTTTTGTCGACAGATAGTAATAATTTTGCCTAGATTTTGTACCGGTACTACCGTCTCCCTAGTGCAAGGTTATTACTGTTTGGCACGATAAGTGCTTAATACCATATTTATTAGAGTGAGGCTCATGAGGAGTGGAAATCACCCTCATGATTTAATTGGCACTAATAAGGAATATTAAGCCCATTGTGAATGTTGATGCAAATCCGGATACCCAAGCATTTTATTCACATAGTTTAATCTCCAATTTAATCCCACCATTTTAATTTAGATTTAGAACAAAATTATATCAACACCTTTACCATAAATGATGAGAACCCATCTAGCTCAAGCTCGAAAAACCCATAACAAGATTGACCAGAACCCAAGAAAGCCAATATGATCGAATTCAGAAAAAAGATCCAAACCCTTGAGAAGCTAAGTCTCAAGAACCCAGATTGCTAGATAAGACGCCACAAAGGTTAGCAAATCCTTTGATAAGTCGAAAGTTCTTTCAAGAACAAGTTGAGAAAAATCCTCTCAATGATATTAAGCTCAATAATGTCAAAAGTCTCTTCAAAATAACATAAAGGAGTGTTTATATAAGGTGGCTAATCCTAATCTAACTTAAAAATAAGAAAAAATCCTAAAATTAAAAATCGGACCCTCGGGACCCGCAGGGGCCTTGGCCTCGCAAAGCCACTTATTTTAAACGAGCCATAACTTGGCCATATGATCTCGGATTTTAACCCACAATATACCGTTTGAAGCTCTCGACGTAAGGAATGCATCTACAAGTTTAGAATTACTCTTCTGGTACTTATTATACTTCAAAAATCATTCTCTCCGATGCTCGCCACCTCGTTAGCTCGAATCAAGTGTACCAAGGTTTGGTTCCTCCTCGTTCAAGCCCATCTTGAATATTGGACTCTTGCAAATTGAACTTGAATTGAAGTCATCTAAAGTAGCTTGAATAAATCTTTGCATTGCTTCCTTGATCTTCTTAGCTCGTGCTCTCGTAATTGGCCCTTCCGGAACAAGCAACGGATCACATCAATAAATCCAATTACCTACTTAGAAAATTAACCCCTGCACACAATTAAAATCCACCTCATCGTGGGATCGACACTCGTCACCATTGATCTATACTACAATAGATTCGTGCGCTTGCGAGTTCATTAAAATTTGCACTGTGAAGATCAAGAGCATGGTTACGCAATCGATAGACAAGTTGGTGATGCGAGTTGCTATCTTAGAAGTGACGATGCATTACTCGCTCCCTGGATTTGTACTTGAACCTTCAAGGTTGTGGGAAGGTTTTCATCTTTGAGTGACATGATTGAAATTGGGATAGAAAGTGAGTAGAACACTTCTTGCATGCGAGTTGTGAGGACTGTGACCGATATGACATGTTGATAATCTTTGAATCTGGTGTCTAGCAGTGCAAGCCTGGCTGTAACAGGTAGACCTTTACGGCCATGGAGTGTAAGGATGAGTCAAACACCACCAAGATGGAGGTGAGTATACCCTTTTCGTTTCAACTGAACAATTAAGTCGGGTGGAATCTCAAGAGTGACATACTGCTCTGCTTGGGAGGCTGATAAAGCGCACTGGTCTAGTCTAGAAGACTGGATATATTCTTTTGGAGCAGGTCTATCAGTATGGATGAGAGTTCTAATTCCTCGGGTTAAGGAATTTTCTCTTTTGTACAGATGATAAGGGCGAAGTAAAGGCATAGAAGACTCAGAAATTTGTGCAGATTCGGGAATATAACTATATTCAACAAGGTTTTCTATTTTGGAAGCCAGGTGTTTAGTGCAAGATTTGGGTAAAGACAAAGTAGAAGACATAAAAATAGGAGATAGATCTGTAGGTTGAGATGAAGATGAAGCCATGGTTTTGAAAGCCATGATATATGTTGCAACCTTATATCACCTGCAGCAGTATGCAATCTTAGAAAATGCTCTAATAAGACCAAGTTAGGAGTAATTGTTAGTTGATAAACTTTGAATAAAATTGGTGAGGAGTGGTTGTTAGTTGATAAACTTTGAATAAGCTGGTGGCTGATATTTAGTGATTATCCAGTTGCTATTTTCCCTGTTTTTCGCTTGTTAGTTCCTAGTTCTAAGCAACAAAGTGTGTAACTCAATCGTACTGTAAGGTCTGTAAACGTGCAAGATTTTCATTAACAAAGGCAGCAAGTTATACAAACACTACTCCCTTCTCTAAACTTCTTCCTTCTCCTCATCTGCTTCTGGTTCTTATTAGTATCTTTTTGTTTTTGGTTTTGTGATGTAGAATCAAATCATTTATTTTTCAAGTCATTCTCCAGGAGAAGCTCAAGGAGATTCCATTATTGAAAACACAAAAGCATTACATAAAGAGTTCCCACGCGCCCTTACGCCAACAAAACGGAAAGTTACAGAAAAAGAAAATGGAGTACTGACCCGCCAAATTAAAATTGAGAACATACATCTTTCTGAATAAGAAATAATGAAGCAATCTAGCTTCAAAGTTACTTGTAGAATTCCATGACATAGGAATTGCAAACGTTACATTCAAAGTTGACACCCTTAAATCCAGCTTCGATTGCCAATGCAGTGTACTCTTTTTTGGTCCGCTCCCTTCCATGAGGAATTTGGATTAAAAAAATTGCATCTAAAATGAAGGAATCCCTTGAAGCCTCGGTATTGTCAGGCACTTCTGGCAAAGTTGAGTTAATAACAAGTACCTTTCCATCATTTGGAAGAGCTCTGTAACAATTACTCAGTATCTTTATGCAATTCTGATCATCAAAATTATGAAGCATCCACTGCAAAATTGAAAGATAAACTCGCATGTTATTTGCTTAGCCTCATGCTGAGTACTAATTAATGATATATTTCAAGTAATTATGCACGTATACGATTAATAAAAAAATATATAACTAACTTTCATTAAAATGGCATCCCCCTCTGGAATTTTTTCGTACATATCTCCACCAACATGTTCCACACCTGAAATATAAATTAATAAACCCACTCTATTAATGTAGTATCAATGAGAATCAACAAAAGTGCAGGATTAGACAAGTTTTTATCATCATACTTTATATTTAGGATACGGAGATTGCTACTTTTTCCTTATTATTTTTATATTTGATCATTTATTCTCTACAGTTATAGTAATAAATTGTCACCTGATTTGAAATTTTTCTAAAAATAAAAAGGGCATTATTGGCTGGGATATATGAGTATTTTTCAAAAATATTAGATGACATCAATGTATTCCAGTGTGTAATGAAGGCTGTAGAGAGTCAAGGGGTAATGTACGGGGAAAATTGTAAATCTCCTTTTAACAAAATTGCCGCTACGCGCGGGTTATCAATAACAAAGAGTAATATATTATATATTTTGTAGATTTGAGAAGCCAGCTGTCTAAAATGAATAAAATATGATGGTAGCGACAATAAATTAAAACATACCAAAATAAGATGGGGCATCTTTTATAACATGAGGTACGTCAAAATTAATACCCTTAATATGAGGGTATTTGGAAATTATGGTGTTAAGGGTGATCCCTAAACCACCGCCAACATCAACAAGGCGCTTAACATTCTGAAAGCCTTTGTAGGAATCCACAATCTTATTGATTACAAAAGAAGTCTGGCCGATCATTCCATTGTTGAAAACTTCATTGAACCTAGAGTCGGTGCCCAGGTAATCATAGAAATCCGTTCCTAGGGCTTTATTATACGAAAGTTCTCCTTCAAGAATTTGGTCCTTCAATTGGAACCTAAAATTTCCAAATAAGAACACACATTTAGAAGCTTGATGAAATGAATGAAAACGGGTCAAGCTAGAAAGGAGAGTGACAGTACTTAATCCCTCTTGTAATTTATTTTTATTATTTTAATTCATGATAAATTTTTTAAGTAAATGTAATATTTTGATTAATAAATAAATTAACCAATTATAATTTATGTAGAGAACTCAAATAATAGATTTGTATGTATAAAAGTCATATTTATTCTTTTTTTTTTTACTGTTTTAAATTTTTACATCAAAGATAAAATGAGATATTACAAAAATTTAAAAAAAGAAGAATTAAAATGATAAAAATAAATTCTAAGAGGGAGTTTAAAATATTATTTCACAAAACTGAAAAAAAGAAAGAAAAGAAAAGGAAGAAGGAACGTACCAGCCAGGCATCATTACCTTGTCAAGAGACAAGTTCATATAGGGACGCATTGAGACACCGTTTTGATCACTCACATAGTATTTAGCGACAGGAGCAAGACTGTAGAGCCTTACTCCATCAGTACTGATAGAGCAACGAAGGATATTGAAGCTCACCAGAAGCCCAAGGACCCGATCCAACATCTTGGCAGCACCCTTAGGATTTTTGGTAGGAATTTGCAAAGCAATCTCTGAAGCAGAAAGCTCAGCACCAGGAGCAGCTTTGTTTATGATCTCAAGAACATCAAGATTCACAACTGCTTGAAAGACCACAGGTAGCACAATTGCACTTCCCAGCACCATGGCATATGAATATACCTCTTCCTCTTCATTGGTCACTTTTGGTTTGCTCTCAGCGGAAGAACCCATTTGCACGTTTAATTTCTTGCTCCTGTTTTGCTTTGCTCTTTGCTTTTGTGTTTTGTGATTGAATCTTTTATACTACCACTGTATAATATATATAAAACGAATCATGCATGCTTAAGTTCTTATGCTCTAGTTTTAGGTATCATTTAATTTATTAATAAACCGTCAGGGTTTTTTCTTTTTAAATATTGATATGCATGATACTAAAAATGTTTCAATCAAGCATTTTTATCATAAATTAAAATTTTATATTTTAATATGCTAAGAAAATTTTTATTAAAATATTTACATATTATTTTAAATTAATTATATTATATGAGTATTTATTCTACTCACAAACAAACCAAAAGAATATATTATTATTTGATCTTTAAGAATTATAAAATATCAAATAACTACAAGAAGTATTGTTCCTTATCATTTTATTACTATATCTTTGTAAAACCTTTCATTTTACTACTTTTCCGTTAGGATTGTTAGTTAATGAGTTGTTGACTAGTAAAATACTAATTTTACCCTTTATGATAAAATACACATGAATTTAAAAGTAGTAAAATGAAAGATTTATCATAAAGGGTAAAATTAGTATTTTACTAGTCAACTAATGGTCCTAATAGAAAAATAGTAAAATGAAATATTTTACAAAGATATAATAGTAAAATGATAGAAAAAATACTTCTTACAGTCATTTGATATTTTATAATTCTTAAAGTACTAAAATTATAATATCTCATATATACCTTTACCTAATTCTATTGAGAGAGAAAACGGAGGACTCCAGTTGCAGCTGTTCACCATTTGACTGAAGTTGGAGTATTTTTCTTTGTTGAAATAATCTAGAAACATTTATTTGTTAGGGCGGCTGAACTCATTTTCATCAGCTGAGGATTTTATTTTTATTTATTTATTTTTGAAACTGAAACTTCATGGACTAAAACTGTTACATATATTTATCCTTATATACATAAGAATAGATCTCACTTGGAGCTTCCTCTGTCTAAACCTTCTCGATAGAATCATATGGAGCCAATTTAGTTAGACGATGAACAGCTTCATTACAAGATCATAAAGCAAAAAATAACTTTAAAACAGCTTTCAGAAGAAGATCGGACTTCTAGAATTTCACAAATTAACCACCTCACTTCACACCTGCTTGTGATTTTGCTACTAATAAAATTCATCACATTAAGAGAATCTAACTCAATTATAACTGGAGCTAGTCCAATGTCCTTCACAAATTGAATTCCTTTTTGTACAGCAACAACTTCTATAAACTCTACATCTTCAGAAAAAAAACCACCTTGCAAATAGAAGCTGCCATAACTTCATCCTCCGAATTGCGAATTAATACCAATGCCAGTATTCACTTTATACCATGGTTGAGGAGGACTTTGAGCACAGGCTTGGATTATTAGACTTAGTACTCCCCTTCGGTTCCATTTTACAGAGTGCCCGCTGTAAATAAAATCACTACATTCTCAACACTAGTGACAACTTCTTGAGGCTCATGAACAGTATTATTATATTAACAATAATGATACATATTCTAAATTTTTTATCTTAAATAACCATTCCAAATAATTTGGTATTCATTAATTGGTTGATATATTCTTTCCAAAATCCATGTGAATTAATTGTAACCAATTAATGAATTCCAAATCATTTGGGATATTAATATTCATAATTTTTTTAAAATGTAATATTCAAAAAATTGAAATAATGAAAATGATACTTTTCATTAAAAAAAATAGAAATATTAAAGGTTGTTGTAACATGTGGTAAGAAAATTATCCTTGCAAGGGATTCTTTTAACACGTTTTAAAAATGAGAGCAAAAGCGAATAAACTAATCAAATTCGAATCAAATTATAAATGAATTGGATCAAAATTCCACTAATTCGGATTCAATTCATTTACTAAGCGAATTGAAATCTCGGGATTCGAGATTCAAGTCATTTATTAAATGAATATTCGGTGCAGTTTGTTTAATTCGTTTAGATGAATTAATAAACAAATCGAATTGAATACGAATTCCTTTACTATTCGTTTATCCTATAACGAATCGAATTACTATATATTTTGTTTTATTATTATTTACTATTACTATATTAGCGTTCAAACTTTAAAATTTTTTTATACATATTTAAGGATAAATAAGTAATTTAATTAAACAAATAATAAACGAATTTTAAACGAATCGATCAAATTCGATTCGTTTATAACCCGTTTACTAAACGGATCCTAAACGAATAAATGAATCAATGACCTCAAACCCGGATTTGATTCCTTTAATTAGCGAAAAGAATTGAATTCACCCATTTATTAAATGAATCAATTTTGTCAAACCCAAACTCAGTTAATTTACATTGAATCAAATTGAATAAATGAATCCTGATCCATATTGCCACCTCTAGCTAGAAAGTAGTTAGGTAAAATGAGGGATCCAAATGCTTGTGTAGTGTTGGTTCTAACCTATAGTGATCCAAAGCACAGAAATTATATTTATCATTTAACATATTTTTTTAATTGCCTATATTATATTTATATTTTTAAAGAAGCACAAGGAAGTATATTGAAAGGATTATGAAGCATAAGTACACCAAAGGTCCGTTTGGAATTATTTTTGAGAGATTAAAAAGTAATTTTAAAAAATTAAAAGTTAATTTTAGTTTTTGGTAAATTTTTTAAAAATCACTTTTGACAAAATCACCTCAACCTACAAGAGATTTTGAAAAGTAGAGAAGGTGTAGCTTTTCAAAGTCTGATTTTAAAAATTATTTTTATATTAAATAAAATTCTATATATATTTTTAGTCATATTATAAAATGTAAAATTATCCATAGTAATTAGGAAATAAAATAATTAAATTAAAGAGATTATTATTATTATCAATTATATTGAAATAACTAAATATAAAAATAAAATTAATAATATAAAATATTTATTTTAGCTATCAATTATTATATGTATACAATAATGTGTGTGTGTGTGTGCGCGGGCGCGCGCGTGTGTGTGTGAATAAATTTTATTTAACATTACGTCTAATTTAATCATTTATATTATTACAGTAGTTTAATACTAAGACTTATAATTTCTTTTAAAATTTACTTCACTTTTACAAAATAAATTTTGCTAAATGTTTATTTTATTATTCTTCGCACTAATTAATAATTTTAAAAATTAAAGTATTACTAAATTGACCCTAAAAGGATTATGATTCAATCTAAACTGTAATTTTAACGAGTACAATTAATTATTATTAAATAAAAGAATAAGTCTAAATTATTGATTTAGCGATCAATCGAAAATTAGCTCTACAATCAATCTCTCTCCTTTTTCAAGAATATTTTTAAATCAATATCTCCACGATCTCGTGACTCATGATATATATCATTATATATTTAAGCTAGTTCTGCCCCCTAGACTTTTGCATCTTTCAAAATAAATCATATAATTTATATGACTTTTTTGTGAGTTCCAAAAACAGTAAACAATTCTTATTGCCCATTGATGGAAGATATTTTTCTTTGTTTATGAAGGGCTTTCATCACGAAAGTTGATCTTATCTTTTCTGCAAATTGCACATCCCGCGTGAATCAAGCGGTGTTATTTCCAAAGGGATGAGGGAATATGGCGGACATTTCACTTTGAAAGACTAACAAATTATTTTTAAATTATTATTTTGACAATCAATTGTGTAAGCGCATAGACTATTGTGCAATACGACAACAAACATGTTGCTTTCCACCACTAATTAATATTAAAAGGGTTTTATTAAATTACATCATATATAATTTTATAATAAATTATTTATAAATAATTAATCTTTTTAAATATTATATATATTTTTTTGAATAAGAATTCAGTGCAGTGTTGTTTTAGTATTTTTTGTTGAACACTTTTTGATAAATAAAATATAAAATTAAAATTAAAAATAAAAATAAATTTTGATCAGTAACTTATTACTCAGAAAAAAACTAAATTCAACAATGAATCTTAATATATAGTTTTTAATATTGAGTAAATATTTTTAGGTTACTACTTATTAGAAAACCAATAGCTACCAGACACGGTAGGCTAAGGCTTGACTAGCTCAAGTGTGAACGACTTATGGATAGCAAAAAATTTAAGGTCTAGCCTGAATCTACAAAGATTCAAAAGGTTCGAATTTGAAAAAATTTAAATTCACACATTAAAAAATATAAATCCAATTGCCAAAAATTAATATTCATGCAGATTCGGATCCAGATTTGGATACAAGTGTATTCGAAAAATCAGATATCCGAATCCATCATTATTTTTTAATTAAGTTATTTATTAAACTAAACTAAATTAAAAATATATAAAAGTTAAATAAAAAAATCAAACCTATGTGGATTTGCGGTGGTTTCAAATGGAATCTATGTGGATTTGTGGTGATATTAGACTTAGATTTATGTTATTTTTTATGTTTGATTTATATTGTGGTATTTTTATTTGCAGATCTATAATGTTGTTGAATGTTATTATAGGTGTTGAATTGTTTATTGTTGAATTATGATTTGATTTTATTAAGTAAATTTATTAAATTTCAAATTATTTTTGAATTTAACATTGTGTGGATCTTAATATATGAAAAATCAACCCGCAATCCGTATATTTTTTTTGTGAATCCGCATCTCAAAATATTAATGCGAATCGAATTCGGATTTTGCCACTCCTAGCTAGACTTATCTAACATGCCTCACAAACCATTTACCGTGATTGGTTAACAAGGCAAGGAAAGCACATGCATACATGGCCAGTCACGGGAGATCAAGGATGATTTTTGGATAAGTCCATGAATAGCAAAGTTTGTAATATTTTGTATTGGCTCATAGAATTTATAAATTGAGCCATGAAATTCACCTGTGATTCATTCCGAAATTAAGAATAATTTTCATTTTCTAATAAAATCTATCTTTTCTTTCTTCTTATATCATTTATTTTGTTTATACTTCCTATCTATATTTATTTTCAACAATTATAACATGTTATTAGCACAACTTCACTTTGGTACATGAAATATTTTATACCATACACTTTTATTTTACTTATTTATTTAATAAAACTATTTACTTATTTATTTAATAAAACTATTCTTATTAATATGTTATGTGGTTGCTATTAAATTAAATACTCCACGTCATAAAATAAGGCTAGTTATTGTATTTTTCTTATTAATTTTATAACCAATGTTATAAGTAAGGACCGAAGCGTATAATTAAAACGCAAATCAAGATTCAAGTGCATAAAATTCAATCTGAACTATATTTGAAGCTAAAGTGAATACCATATCAGGTCTCGCAGATCTTATTGAGGGCTTTGGAAGAGCAATATTCATATTAGCAAATGGTACATAATTATGTATCCATGATACTCTGTATTCACCTAAATTTAGAAGAAATCTTTTGAGCTTCAAAGATATTCATTGTAATGAGTTTTACATAAAGACAGTAAATGAGAATAATATAGAATATCCCTATATTATTTCTAGTATATCGGGTTAGAAACATTTTTTGGGGAAGCTTCCGACTTTCTTATTTGGCTTATAGTATATGACAATAAAAGCAATTGAGAACTATGTAGTCACGAAATAGAAACTTTGTGATCTTAGAAAAACCATGATGTGTAGAATTGTTAAGAATTCTCATGGACACTCTTTAAAGAATTTAAAAAACAATTGCAATGCTTTAAAGAATTTAAAGGTAAATTAGTGGTCAGACCATCTTTTTCCAATATTAGTTTTGAATCTCCATCATTTTAGAAAGAATTTAAAGAGACATAAGTGGATCTATTAACCCACCTAGCGCTCCATTTCATTATTTTATGGTCTTGATTGATGCATATGTACGATGGGCATCCTTCGATCGCTTCAAAAATCCAAGCCCGTAACAACCAAAGTACGAAAAGGGAAATTATAGAACTAATTGATATTAATCCAATTTTAAAAAACTAATTACTTAAAAAAACCATACTGAACCCAGGACGTAAAACCATAAATATTGTACTTCTCAATTTTGTGATTTGACTTTTCAAGAGAGTCTTCTTGAATTTCTCACCTACGCCATACAATGCATTGTCAAGACTTTCATAAACTATTTTTCATGATAAACAACCCCATGGTCGACTTCGGAAGTAATCTATATCGTCCACTTTGTTAAGCAATGAAAAATTTATTTGACTTTTAAGTTTTCTTCCATTGAGTACTCTATCCGCAAAATAGAAGAGCACTATCTTGAGTGCATCGGTATCATCCATAGCATTGAAGTCTAATTCCTCAAATCTTGAGTCAAATTCAATGAGGCTCAAATTACAAAACAAACCATTAAAATATTTATTAAGGAGCTTTGTGCGTTCTGTGTATTTTTCGTCTGTGAACTTCACCATAACAAAGTCTTGTAACTAGGCACCACTCTCTAATCGATAAACGTAGCGGTTGTTCTCCAATTTCAAACCATAACTAATCTTCGCATTCTCCATGTTCCACTTGTCTAAGCAACAAATTATGAAGAATCACCCCTTTGAGTGTAAAACTTCCACACTCTAAGAAATGTCCAAATATATCTTTCTTGAACAATTTTAAGCATTGTTCTTGTTAAATTGGCTTGGATGGCTTTACTACGTCTCTAGTTACATACTTGTGATGCGGCCGGAAAAGTGAATCCATATGACTTTGTAACTTCATCTTCACAGTCTCACCATTTATACATTACAATATAAAATCATTATATTAAAATTATAAGATGAAAAAATTACTATAAAGCGGAAAAAGCGTGTTTTGGTGCCACGGGCCTTTTCATCACCCATCGAATCCGGCAGCACTGACTATCGCCACGATATATCGTGAAATTACAGGCGTGGCGAGGCGCGCCTGATTCGTCGCCGGCGCTTTGTTGCACTAGATTAGGTCACGACATGCGCACCGTCTTACGATGGGTGCGATTGAGATGTCTGGCAGCGTCGCACCTAATGGGTGCGGCCCAGTGCGTGATCTGAGGAGCGCCTTGATCGCGCCCATGATGTGGTGTGGCGAGGCACCGATCCTCGCACTAGTGCGAGCGGTTCTAACGCGACAGCGATTAGAGAGCATCGTCACCACACTCGCTACTTACTGACACAACACACAACACCAACGCCCAATAACAACAACTACGAGACAACTAAGGTAGGCAAAAGTAATATGAACTAACCTTAGATTAGTGAGAGAGAGTAAACTACAACTAATTGCGTTGTTGCCTTTAAGCGACGATGATGGCTGCAGGAAAGCTATATAGAGTTTGGTGAGAGAGATGAGTTAGAAGGCTTGTGGGAGAGTTAGATCGGTTAGGTTTAGGTTTGAGTGTGTCAGTGAAAATGAAAGAGGTATTTTGGAAGAGGGAGTGATTTGTTTGGCTAATTTGGCATGTTGATGAAGAAGAATAAGAGTTATTTTAAGAAATTAATAAAAATTTAAAGGGAGTTATTCTTATAATGGAATTTCCCGTAGAGGCGTTGACGGTGTAATCACTATTCAACAATCATTTATGTTAAACGGTAAGTCGGTAAGAATATTGCATGTGCAATATATAGACAAGTGCAGCTAGTAAACAACTTGGTATTTTAATATTTTAAACTTTAATAATTGTCACGCTTAGATTGAGTCATTTAATTTAATTAATTGCTCCAAGTCCACTTTGCATATGCCCAACAGCTCTTATTTAATGAAATTAAAGGATGAAGAATTGCGCCAATAAAATATAAT